>JAQIWA010002582.1:0-12904 GCA_034693305.1 Eueremaeus valkanovi | reverse complement strand
AATGAACGTCTCATAACTGCTTTAAAATTTAAGGGCAGAACCGGTTTTTTCAGATCTATCTTAAGTCCCCTTTGGATTAAGCTTAAGTAATCAGACTGATAAAGTGTTCTGCGGCCACAGATTCCAGGCTCTGGTAATGAGAACACAGTTTGTCAAGTATAAAGTATAAAAATTTGATCAGAGGCATACATTCAGGTTCATTATGTGTTGGCAGTGAAGAGCACATTACTCTCATAGTTTCAGATCACTTTTGAGTTAACAATACAGTAGTCGTGCCTCTTTATGAGGACTGGTTTCTGTGGCACAGCTATACTGCAGAACAGAATTCGTTTAAATATTAATAAATAGAAATTCTGAGAATCGGACCAAAGCTGACAACAGTTATAAACGATTAGCAATTCTCGTATACACTCTCTCAGAACTAATCGCTCGGTCGTAGAGCTTATGTCTGGAAGTGTTTATTGTTTTAAAGAATCCGATTCAGACTAGAGTTGATTCATATAAGTGAACCGAACTTCGGGACCGGGTTTTAGTTTTTTTTTGCAAAATTCCATTTGATTGTTAATTATATAATAATAAATTCATAGAATGAATACTATTCGGTAATAAACGACTATTTAGTCAAATATTTTTATATTACCATAAACTCGGTTCTAATCCGGTTTATTCTTAACGTCAGCTCTAGTCTTCTAGTCTTAGTTCCTCAATAGTCAGAAGTTCTGACTCAGAACTCTGTGCGAGATTTTTGTTGCTTTTTTTGTCAGCTCTAATCATCCTTATACCAGTTGTGCCCATTTATAGTCAATTATACCAAATCAACAGACAATAACATATAGTTTTAAAATACTTTAAATGCTCAATATCTAAACAGACCAGGTTCATTTCAATTCAATTGCACAAGCTGCATATTTGCGTATAACAGGGGTCTGTATTTTAAAATGATTGAAATATTGTGGACGTAATTCATGTAATGCTTTCAATCAAAATACGGGAGGATTTGTGAAATCAGATAATTCTTACGAATATTATACTGTAATTGGAATCGAATTCTATTGAAATCTATTGGACATAAACGATGTCATCGACTGAAGAGAAGAGAACAGAAAAGACTGGGCTTTCGAGTGACTGCAGTTCAGACGTAAGCGAACAGCAATTGTTGACTCTATTCGAGCCATTCGTCTACTCATTGGAGGAAAGCATTGAATGTTGTGTTCGATCGCAAACTCAACTCAACTCCCAATTGGATGCACTGTTGGACTCATTGAACGCAATTAAAGCCAATCCAGACCTCAGTTCAGTCATCGAAGACAAGACCAAAAAGCTGTTGACTCTGAAGAGGAGACTCACTCTTATCCATACGATTGTCCAGAACTCCAACGACAGGATCAGGAAATTGATTATCAATTATAAAGTCAATGAAAATCAGTCCAAATAATGATTAAATAGTTATTCAATAATCCATTCATTCAGTCATTGAGTCATTCATTGAGTCATTCATTGAGTCATTGATTCAATTATTGTTTATTTGCTTTCAGTCCAAACCTAATGTAACTTAAGTTGAGTTCAGTTATGAGTGAATCCAATGATAATAACTGTATTTGTGTTCATCCGAATCGCTCTAAACGTAAGATAAGAACCGATTCTTTCGATTCGGACTCACAGTTGAAGTCGAGTCAAATAAGTGATAGTCTGAATGCCATTACCAATGAATGTCTCCAATCGTTGGTCCAATCGGTCGAACAGAATGTTTGCATTCAATTGGATGCCAATCGAAGTCAACTCTATTCGAGTGATAATAAGAGCCAATCGATTGAAACCAAAAGTGGTTTGAATTCAGACTCAATTGGAATCGAAATGAGTGATGAGTTTTGGTCTGATTTCGATATCGAAAGCCTTTGCAATCAGAATACTGTGGACTCAAACGAAACGAAAACTGCACTGAATTTGAAGCCAAATATAATTGATTTGAGTGCAGAAGACTTGTCCGCAACTGAAGTCAACTCAATCTGTTGTTCGGGTGATTCGAGTGAAGCCAATAAACAAGAAATTGATTTCAAACAGAAATTCGATTCATTACTAAACCAGTTGTCAACCAATTGGCCAACAGTTCCGTCGGAAGACTCTCCCGATAGCTGTGGAACAGCAGTCAAACTGTTGGCACAATTGGACGCAATTAAGTCAGTCTTCAGTCAATTAATACAAAATTTTGAATTAATATAAATTTCAATATTTTTTCCGATCACTCAGTGATTCCGTTGTGAAACTGAAGACCAAATTGACTCAACATATGTCTCATTCGAGCGATTAATTCATTTTTCAGTTCTTTTGCATTGTTTTCAATTGAAATAAAATTATTAAATATTTATTAAAAACGAAAATTTGTTAATATTTTATAATTAATTAATTGTTTGTTAAAATCAAAACCAATTAAATCAAAAAATATTTAAAATATGCGCTCTTTTAGTCTTAAAATAGATTTTATTTACAAAACATATGACTCTATGGCTCACATAAGAGGTAATGCTTTCTTAGAGGGAATGGGATTTCGGGTAAGACTTAGCCATAGCTTATATGCTATGAATTGAATTGAAATCAATAGAAATGTTTCAAACCTTACGTTGTATTTGAATGTCATATAAAGCGTCAAAAACTGATGTTTGAAAGTGTTGTCAAAAATAATAATTTGAATCTATTTTAACGAACAGTCAATCAATTGATTCGGCAAACAATGACATCCAAACAGATGTGTAAATACGGTAATCAATGCTATCGTAAAAATCCAATCCATTTCCAAGAGTTTGATCACCCGTTCGACTGGAGGGCAAGACTGGCCTCAAATGGTGACCAGAATACGCCTTCGAGTGGTCAGTCCACTGGTCTCTCGTCCTCTTCCTCTTCACCACTAAATGCACACAAAAAGCTTAAGAACTCAAACAGCGATCAAACGGTGCAAACGATTGACTCAAATATTTTAGGCTTTTATTTAACAAAAGTGAAGGGAATTAACGATAAATACAATGAATTGAATGCAAAGGCAATTGATTTGAAGCGCATTCTCAGCGAATCAAACGGCAAGCTCTTGGAGTCGGTTCAGTTCAACTACATGTTTGAAATGGACTGGCTATTAGACCAGTACCCCAAACAGTTCAGATCATTACCTCTGCTCATAGTCTACGGTTCAAAACGTGACGGAAAGGCGTCTAAAGAAATGCAAAACCAAATCAAAGACTACCCAAACGTCCGTCTCTTCGGCGCCCAATTGTTCGACTGGTTTGGGACACATCACTCGAAGATGATGTTCTTGAGGTACGACACCGGCATTCGGGTTGTCATCCATACGGCAAACCTTATTCACAATGACTGGACGCACAAAACACAGGGCGTTTGGGTCAGTCCTCTCTTCCCTCCGTTGCCATCGACTCAGAACTCTGCGGCCGACGTCTCTCAGACCAGATTTAAGAGCCATTTAATAGAATATCTAAACAGTTATAACTCAAAAGAAATCGATTATTGGGTTCAAACCATTAGACGACACGATCTCTCGGCGGCCAAAGTCTTTCTGATTGGATCCGTTCCGGGAAGACATGTGAATGAAAATAAGAGCCGATTCGGTCACTTGAAGTTAAGGCAAGTGCTTAAAGAGTTCGGACCCTCGGCTAAGAATGTGGACTCGAGTTGGCCCACAATCGGACAGTTCTCTAGCATTGGCTCATTGGGTCCGACAGCAGACAAATGGCTGACAAATGAATTTCTGATGAGTTTGTCGACAGTTTGCGGAACCAAAACAGATATCAATAAACCAGAACTTAAGCTCATTTTTCCTTCTGTTGAAGACGTCCGGACCAGTATCGAGGGCTACAGCGGCGGAGGGTCTCTGCCCTATAGGTCAGACTTTGTCTATTTGTATCAATTAAACTGTTTTTCAGTTTATTTTATTTAATTTGAATACAATTTCATTAGCGCTCAAACGGATTGCAAACAAACGTATTTGAAATCATATTTGCATTTATGGCGGAGCGAAAGGACAGGTCGAACACATGCCTGTCCTCACATCAAATCTTACGCACGATTTTCAAACGATTACAAACAAATGGCTTACTTTCTGCTCACATCCGCCAACCTATCGAAGGCCGCGTGGGGTGGGCTCGAGAAGAATGGATGCCAACTGGCCATCAGATCGTATGAAATCGGAGTCCTTTTTATACCCAAACTGTTTGTATGTCTCACTCATTGAATAGAATACTCAATAATATTAGTAATAATAATAACATTATTTAAAAACCGTTTAATTTAAGGGAAATCAAGAATTTTTTGACGTTTCAGACATCGAAGCGTCGAATGAATTCTCAAATACTTCTTCGTTTCGACTCCATTACGACATCCCTTTGTCTGCCTATTCTTCTGATGGTATTTATTCTCATTTTATATTTATATTACAATATATGAGAAAAACAAAAGCGATTTGTATTTCAGATAAGCCTTGGACTTGGGATACACCCCATACCGATCCCGACACTCACGGATGCGCTTATATACCCGATTGAGTCGTTTTATTAAACATTTATTTCATTTTAATCATTGACTTAATTGTCATTATCTTTAAAATCAATAAAAAAATTAGTTTTTGACTTCACTTAAGAGGAAGAAATGGATTCGTCGTGTGTTATGAACCAGGTTAGGTCAGGTCAAGTCAGTAAACATGGAATACCGGGTAATTTTGTATCCAATTGAACATCAATTTTGATTAATTACTGCAAAGTTTTAGTTTTTCTGGGGTTTACAGACTAGTTGTGTCTTATATTCGCTATAATATAGTCTCAAATAAAAGCCTATAAAATATGTTCAAATTTTTTTGTTCAAAACTGGGTATAAAAATCATTAAATGCATTGTTTCATCTGATTCTAATCAGCTGAGCAGGGATGTGAGTGAGACCTCAGGCAATTTATATGTTGTAGATATAATTGTTGTCCGACCGGGGGTTGAAAACATCCAAACATTAATCAGCGAATTTCAAAAGTGCAAAATACACCCTTGCACATCTTTTCTAATCAGATGAAATGGTTCACACAATTTGTTTCGATAATGCTTCTCTAGCCCTAAAATGCAAGCACAATGATATCCCTGCGCACATACTTGTGCGAGAATAGAGTAGGTTTGTGCAAATCTACCGGTGATTCTGTATTATAGCCTATAATTTATAGACTGATACGCATTGTAAGCAATGTATTGCAAAACTTATTTATGTGTTGACCGCACTCTGTGTTCATCAGAATATCGTTCAATTTTTATTGCATTTATACGACAATCAAATAGATTTCAAATATATATAAAGGAGTCTCAGCTGAGAAATAAAGCTTTTATCAAATATAATATAATCCACAAAAAGAAGAAATAAAGACTGAAAACCTTAAAAAGAGTTTTATTTTGAATTCTACTAAAATTCAAATTAATTGTATGTTTGAGATAAGAGTAGAGAAAAATTATACTAAAATCGTGTTTTGAATGTATGAATAATTTAAATAAAGGATTAAAATATAGATAAAAGACGTTTAGTTTCTATAAACTGCACAACAGTTAGTGCTGTACTGTATGTCATAGAATTGAAGAATATTCTGGGCACTAAAGCTTGCATTTAATGATTAGAGAAATTAATTTATAATAAAACGCGGAATTATTTTAATTAATTCATGCATTTGTATTAAAACTCAAATTTTTATAGCTCTGACTCTCTAATAGGTTTATGAAATTATTATTTAATTGAGTTTTGGCTAAATAACAAACATAAGTCCTTAGACTCCACTAAATTACAACTAATAAATAGGTTTTATTAATAGCATTCACACAACACATGATTATAATCACAGTATTATATGTTATGTGTTTGCCATAAGTATAGCATTAAAAGCCTCTTTTCAATGGCTTTTCGATGTGAGAGGGCTTTCGATTGCAATTCATTATTATATTCTAAAGCCTTTCATCGGTTTTAGTTATGTTATGCTATGTTTATAATAATTATAAAGAATGGTTGTGTTTAACAGTAAGTGTCAGTACAGTGCAGTACATACAGTGCGGTCTCATATCGATATTATATCGATGACTATAATAACTTAATTGTATTTTTGTGTCAATCCTTTTGATTAATTTTGTGCCACTCTTTAGGAGAAGTCATCAGAAAACAAGTCATCACTGCTTGCCTTCCGTTCCAATAGTACAGTAAATCAAAAAATAAAATAAGTTTTTTGAAAAAATAGAAATTCTTATACAGTATATGAAACATATTCTGCTGTTCTCTTAAAGTATTGTGCAGTTAAGGCATTCCCTCTGCATCTCCTTCTAATACAAAACTATTTTATCGATTTTTTATTTCTCACATAGAGTTTGTCAGCCGTTATGTTATGTGTTATTCAGAGCCA
Organism: Eueremaeus valkanovi; assembly: GCA_034693305.1. Classification (NCBI taxonomy): domain Eukaryota; kingdom Metazoa; phylum Arthropoda; class Arachnida; order Sarcoptiformes; family Eremaeidae; genus Eueremaeus; species Eueremaeus valkanovi. Next base: position 6,490 of record JAQIWA010002582.1, on the reverse strand, counting down.
CATTAGATCTCGTATTGAATGGTTGAGCCAACAGCGGGAACAGAATCACAATCCAATTCTGTGATTCAGTGTCAGTGCTCACCAACACTACACAAAAGAATGATAATTCCTGTTCTGTAGGAAAGAGTTGTCGTCCGAATGACACACTGAGTGACACATAGTTTTGTTTATTACTTTGTTTTAATACTAAACAAGTCATACGAAGAAAGAAATCTTCGAAACTTTATTTGAGTTCTTCTTCTCTTTTGAATATTCTCTTCACTTCTCTCTCAGAATTCACTCTTCGCTATAAAAATATTTTTATATCTAAAATAAATATTCCGTTATTTCTAATAAAAATAGTTTCGATCTTAACTAAACTCAACTCAATATTAATATACATTTTTGTTGTTTATTAGAGAAAATCTATATTTACTGCCCATATGTCTCAACTCAAGCAACTTATTCTTATCAGTGGTTCCCAAACACTCCCAAACAGACAAATGAACGATCAGTGCTAATAGTGTTTACATAAAAACTATATACTATTCTCGAGTGTCTTATTATTAGAAAATATATTTATATTTCAATCATATTTTTAATGCTCAACAAAATCTATGGCAAAGCGCGTTCGCAACGGATGTTGTAATTTACTACATCTTCACGAAGAGAACTCACGTTTCTTACTCTTAGCTATTGTTTTGATATTATATATGATTTTCGGCGCAATTCTGTTCCATATACTGGAAAGAGAGGGCGAAGAGAAAGAGCGTCACAAGTATTGGAACAGTTATGAAAAGTTTAGACAAAAGTATGAAAATGTGATCAACGAAACCGATTTGATTGACTTACTTCATCAGTACGGCAATGCATCTGCCAGTGGTGTGATTGGCCAGGCTCAACGCTGGGATCTGCCTGGCTCTTTCTACTTTGTCTCTACCGTTGTCTCAACAATAGGTAATTTCTTATGACTTATTTTCTTCCTATTGCCCTGTAATTGTAACCCGGGAACTGTGGGAACTGTGGGAACAGTGGACTTATATTACTAATACATACGGATCGAAGAGAATATTCTTTCGGACAAAAGAAATAACAAGTAATCAGCAAAAGCTAAGTTCAGAGAGCATTCAGAGCACAGAGAATGCATTCTTAATATAATAGAATAAATGTTATGGAATGGATGGACAGCTATCATACCATTCCTTTGTCTGCTCTTAGTTCAAACACAACTTCTGTCAAAGCCTTTTCGAAACACAAGAAATCTTTACACAAATATTTCGTATTATTTATTCGCCAAAACATTCAATTCATTTAATGCTATTCCAGACGACGTGGGCTTACAGTACCTCAGCTTATATTCAATATAAAGGATTACAAGTATTCATATAATAGGTTTCATTGATTTTGAAAGCTTTCAATAATGGCTTGAAATTGACCTCTCATTGACAAAGTCCTAATAAATGTTTATGACTGCACTCACTATATCCATATCAATTGAAATAATTAATAACTAATAATAAATAATTATATTTGAAATACAAACAAATCTTTTAAAGTACGACTAAACTATTGTGAATGACAACCGAATAGAGCCTAATGGTGAGTTGCCTAACTTGTGTGCATTAAAGCTAGAGTTAGAAAATTTCGACTATAAAAACAATCAAAAGGCTTATGCTTACTTGTTAGGCTTAATCATATGCTTGACTCTATTCGAATGTCACTCACAATAACGTTTGTTAACAGAATTCACTTTAGAGCTCAATGAAAAAGCTTATGAATTGGTTTATTATTATTTTTCTTATGCTTTATAATTACTTTTATAAATTCTTACCCGAACAGATCCATATTTTATTTATCAATAAGTGGGACATACTGTACAGTGTATTAAATATTTAGATTGAATTTATTTTTTACGCGAAACTAAAACTTTAATATTATTATTATATATTACTTTGTGTATAAATTATTCAAATAAGCTTGCACACCATTTATTTCTCACTTTCAGAGTCTATTGCTATCAGAAAAACAAAATTTTCAAATTGAAGAATAAATAAAATATATTTATATTCATATAAAGCATATTCTTATTAAATCTCAAGTGTTTACCGATAGAAGTGTTGAGTAAATAATAAGCAATTATTTAAATTAAATAAATAATATTTTTTTGGAATATATTACTCGATATACTGTATAAAGTGTGCCATCGATTCATATGAAGCAGAATTGGAGATCACTTTATACTTCACTCAAATATTCTCTCGAATTCTTAGGCGAATATAAGTTTATCGAAACAACTCTTAAAAGTCCGACATTTCTGACGTCTTCATGAATTATGATTAGAGAAGAATTGATGACTTCTTTCAAAATGTTTTGCTTCAGAGATCAATGCGAGGAATATGGGTTAGCCTACGATGCCATGTCCGGCAAATCATTATAAATCCCAATAAAATCATCATTTGTTACAAAAGTTTTTATACCCATATTTGAACTTTTCATAGTTCCACATGAATGAGGACAAATTCAAATATGCCATATGTTCATTTCTAGCATGATCATATGCAGTATTCAGATATAGCATGATGAATTGTTTGCAATTCAATAGAGAGTAGAGTTTGGATTAAGCTTTCGATGAAAATATGTTTACATTTTCGAGTAGAGCTCAGATTTCTATATTTAAGCCACAGCTGAAAAGAAGCTTGGTTATATTTCAAATTCATCAGAATATTGCGTAAAAGCAAATTCTGTTCATTTATAATATTCGGAAAACATATTCGATAATTGAAATTCAAAATATGGTCTGTCACACAAATATCGCTTATTCTGAACTTTAGTCGTTAATCACATTCACTATATATTAATATGAATTCTATTTTAATTAAACTTTAATTAATATAATATAAGAGGTATTCCAGAAATATTTCATGATTTTGATGACACGAACTTTGAAGTCCTGTTTGAGTAAAAATGTCTGATATTTAGTATTAATTTATTATATAATACTGTAATACGTTTGCCTCCAAATAATCTCTCTCTCGAATAGAAAATAAGAGTTTTTTCATCTGAATTGTAATTGAGATAATGAATGAGATTAGAGACAAACTATTCAGTAGACGATTATTACATCAGTTCTCTGTTATTATAGCATTGTTTAATGCTCTTTCACTACTCGACTCATTGACCACACAGACAGTCAGTCAGTCAATGGTTGAGTAAACCAATAATTTCCGATTTTTATTTGTAATTACATGTAATTAACGTATTTTTATTTATATCTACTGTATATCGCATTCAAATCTAGAATATAGTGATTGAGTCAATGTATTCATAAAGAGATAGTCATTGAATACTGATATACATATTCTTTTCAATATTCAAATGAACTTCTTCATTTCTTCATTTAGTTGAAAGGGCAAATAAGGAGAAATGAGTTTTAAATTGTTATTCCAATAGTTATCACAAAACAAGATAACAATTAAATGCACTTCCAGTCAATCCCTGGCCAACAAAACAATTTTATTCGGTTGACTCTTCACAACTAATTGGGTGCACATATTCAGTAGAGCGCGACTCTGTTTGTGCTATAATTTGTCACCAAAGCTAATGACTGCTAACTCTACCGATTGTATCATAAATTTACAATTAGTAGAGATAAGAAACTTAGTCTACAGTACAGTATAAGACAAGAAGACAATAGTTCCTCATTGTATTCAATGCTGAAGGAGAACCAAAACAATGTCAACAATATATCCGGAATATAGCGAATGAAATATTAATATAACTTATTCTTAAGAGAAGAATATTTTTTTGGCATTTAGTGGAAAAATAATACATTTTGTGACAAATAGAATGAAAGCGTTTCATCTTTGGGGCAAAAGAGTATATTTGACCGAAAATAATATGTTCTCCAAAATGATAAATAACCCAAAATGAAATTTCTATTGATTTTAACTTAAAGCTAAATATTTTTATAAGATATTAGACGAGAAGAGATGCCATATGAGAATCATAGAGGCATGAGGTCTGTGCATAAGGTCTGTGCACATCCTTTATATCCAGTAATGCTCTTCGGATGTGAATAAATCCAATAGAAATCATAGGTTTGTTAAACATAAGTAATTTTTTCTCCGTTTAGTAAATCTCTATAAAAATGATTCGTTATTTCACTGAAAGGAAAAAAAATATTATTTCTCTTCAATTATGAAATACATTAGCGAACAATTGAAGCGAAGTTTTTTAGATACGAAACGAAATATTTAATAAAAATTTAAGTTTTAATTAATTAATAATTTCACTGCTTTTCAACAAATGTTTTGGGATTTTATTTCTATTCAAATACTTAATATTTGAGCTATTTTTGCAAAAGTAAATCAAAAATATTCACTTTAAGTCAATAAAGTCGAAGAATAAATAAATTTACATTACAATAGCCAACCTTGGTCATATAGGATCTTATTGGATCAAGGCATTTATTCTACTAAATTAATTGAAAAATCAAGTATTGAAATAATGTATTTTCTTCTTGCAATTCTTTATTCCTGAGTCAACCTGGTTCAAACTTAAAATTTATTTATTCAAAAATTCAAGATTGATTAGCAATTTACCTTGATCATTTCTAAATGAAATTCAATATACAATGCTTTTATATTTAATATTATTTAGATTTTATTTGAAATTATATTTTTTTGGCTCAAATCAAAATCATTTGAATCGAGTTTTGCGTTATATTCAATAAAATCATTCATTTGTGAAGAAGAGCTCGATTTTTGAGATACTTTTAAAAGAAATTGATTTTTCCTATCAATTGATTATATGGGAAAAAAATGAAAAGTTTTGAATAACTCAGAAGTATTCTCAATAGAAGTTTGAAAAATTATTTGACATACGATGTCAGTGACTATAAATTTTTTTTGTTATAAAAATTATTCTTTAATGCAATTCAAAATCTTTCGGTTCATATCTTTATTTCTCAAATATTTTTTAAGTAGAAGTTTTCATAACAAACGGTTGATTCACAAACAAAAGTCAAAGGACCATGCCACATCTAGCTCGTTTGTGTTCAGATTTGTACAGACCTGTACGCTTGCAGTTTCGTGAGATAGCCTTGAGCATCTCCTGTAATGAATCAATTTCAACAATCAGTTCAGTTTAGTTTGGGTTCAGAATCTGAACTTCAGATTTAACGAGAAGTGTTAGCGTTTATAAGTCAACACTCAATTGAAAATCCAATGTTCTGTCAAACAGTCGAATAATGAATTAAAGACTGTCTTATAGAGCAGTGATGTCAAGGGTATAAGAAATGCACTAAAAAATATTAACATTTCATATATGAGGTAGATCATAAAATCCCTGGTATCACACACAGGTCCTTCCGAAGAGTTGTATACTTCTAATCACAACTTTCGCAACGAGTCTTTGTATAACATATACACATATTTTGTTATGAGTGGCTCAGAAGTGGCTCTTTAGACACCTTAGTTATAGAGTAATAAAAAATATCATTACATTATGTATTGTTTATGTATTAATAAATCCAAAATACTTTGGAATTATTGCTCGGATTCACCACTGCTACTATAACATAATCACGCAATCATCCACGCAAGTTAAATTATTGAAAACTAAATACAAAATAAAATATGTTTAATAAAGCTGTCAAATCAACTATTATTTAAAATTCTCAGTCAATACTCAATGCCTTTGTAAATCAAACGTTTTGGATGCAGGTTAAAGGAGTTGTCAGGGTTAGAATTTTTTTGTTGAGAATTTGATGAAATTTTATCCGTGAATAACAATGAAAAATGGTGCAGAATCATGCAAAAATTTTGTTGAAATAATTAAAATGAAATTCATCAAGAACAAAAACATGTTTCAATAAAACTTTTAAGTTACATGAGATAATTAAAAAATTCCTTCGGCATACTATTTATACTAATGAATTGTAAACAGAAATGTAGAAAAGAATTGTCTTGCTCAACTCTTTCAACTAGAAAAATTGTTTTGAAAATTTCAATTGAGAATTCGAAAATTTTGCCAGTAGGTAACCAAGCTTTTCAACATTGCAAATGAAAGATATACTCAATAGCTTATAGAATGACTAATAAAAAGTTTGGTTACCGACTGGCAAAATTGTCGAATTTTCAATCGAAATTTTCAAAACAACTTTTCTAGTTGAAAGAGTTGAGCAAGACAATTCTTTTCTACATTTCTGTTTATCATTCATTAGTATAAATAGTATGCTGAAGGAATTTTTCAATTATCTCATGTAACTTAAAAGTTTTGTTAAAACGTGTTTTTGCTCTTGGTCAATTTCCTTTTAATTTTTTATACAAAATTTTTGCATGATTCTGCATCATTTTTTCATTGTTATTCATGGATGAAATTTCATTAAGTTGCGAACAAAAAAATTCTAACCCTGACAACTCCTTTAAGAAAATCCAATGTGTGCTAACCCGTTCTAATGAATCTTTTTGGGTAAGCTTTTAATATTTCAATTTCATGTAATTACTTCAAA
>JAQIWA010002581.1:0-12908 GCA_034693305.1 Eueremaeus valkanovi | reverse complement strand
ATTATTAAATATATAATAAAGTATTGATTAAATTAATTTTTTTATGTATGCTTTTAATGATAATTTATAAATAAGTTTTTTGTTTTAAATTAAGAAATAAAAATTAATAAAATTAAATTAAATGAATGTTTTGTTGTATTTTTTTTCAAAGTAAATGATGAAAAGGGGATTTTGAACAGAAAACAGTCCGGCCTTTCGCTGCCTTTCCATATATATTATATATAATATTAATTAATAATAAAAATAATTATAAATATTATTTAAAAACTTTCTGTTTATCTGTATTCACAGCAATATATTCAATATTCTTATACAAATCGAAGGCACGTTTGAAATCCACTTAAGTTTTGTTTGTTTTTTGTATTTATATATATATATATATATATTAAATATAATTAATGAAAAATATAATAATTATATAATTAAAGAAAAATTACAAATCGCTATAAGTTTTTATGTTTTAATAATAATTAATAATAAATATCTAATAATTTTTTAGCTGCAAAAACAGAGATATACTGTGAATAATGATTTAGAAATGCAGTCAAAGTATATATAAATTTTGGAGTCATATCAGAAGCAATAATGCTTTTTAAAGCTCTTCAATGTTTGTCACTAACTATTAATGGCTTCAAATCCTATCCTAACTGTTCATTGTATGCAAGCAATTAAAAAGCATAATCACTAATGAAATAAAAAAAAACACTAATAATTAAATTAAATAATAAAAAAGAAGATAATTATTGAAGTAATTAATTTGTTTTTTACTGATTAAAAAAAATTGAAAACATTTGATAATTGGCCTAATAATTGATTTTGAAAATGATTTGAAGAGCAGCTAATTATTCATTCATCGAATCAACAAATAATAATTAATTTTATTTTTAAACTTATGGTTAATTTCTTTTATATTAAATAATAATAAATTTATAAATTTTTTTGAGCGATTGTTTTGGGACACAAACTGACTAATAATGAAGACCACAATAATTGGGTATATTTTTATGTATAAACGCAAAGAAGGATCGGAAGAATTGGAAGGAAAGTAAAGAGAACTTGGATTTAGAGATAGAGTGAAGTATTTATGTGTTGGTCCCGAAGAAGAGGTGAATTGAATAATACGTGAATTTAACACAAAGTAAAGTAAAGTATAATAAATATGAGCTGAGAATGGCTTAGCTTTAGGTTAAAAAAGAAGTCAAAGAAAAGGGGAAATTCCAGCGCTGGCTCTCTGTGCTCACTGACTGGCATTGCAATTAAATGGACAAAAGTTCCGTATAATGTATAGAGGGTTAGGGTTTGTGTCAGACTGTCAGTCCTTTTTATGCTCTCAAATGTATGTATACTTTTATGCTCTCTTCCCAACCCATAGCCAACGTTCCCTATTCTGAGTCATTGTTACCATTAGTAGCAAAACGAGTGAAAATCGGTAAACGAAGAAGACTTTTGCTCACATCCATTGGGGAACTGGAGGTCGACATTGGGCTCAAACTGTTTTGTTCCAGTTTTAATGCCTCCACATCTGACGCTATGCTCTCCACTGGCGAGTCCGGCGCTACCGGGTATGACACAGGTGTCACTTTTGATGCCTGTGGAGGCGGTGTTGTGGCCATACCTGTCGTTCCCTCATTCATGTGCTGCTCGAATGTCGACTTATTATTCATATTATTATTGTTATTATTATTATTGGCTGAGGTCTGGAACGGCTTCGTAAACATTGTCGGCATAACAACCGAGTGCTCACTATTGATGTCTGCGCTCAGGTTTGCAGACATTGGAAACGACTGGCAGAGAGTCGGTTGCGAACCGAAAGCCGACGACTTATTATAGTTGTTGTTGTTGTGGGTGTTGTGGCCGTTGGTCGGCACCAGTGATGCAAAGTCGGGCGAGAAGGAGAAGGCGTTGTTAGCACAGGAGCCCAACGCGTGGTTAGTTGGAGACACAAACGGGTTGAACGGGTCTTCAGTGAAGAAACTGTTGAGTGATGTCGGGCTTCCGCTCTGACTGCTCGGCGGCGACACCTCTCCCGAAGAGCCCAAACTGTAACTACCGATCGATAGGGCTTTCGGTCGCAACGGATGAGAGTTTGCGTTCGAATGATATGTCTGTCCGAAGCCATTGATTCCACCGTTGGTGCCATTGATTGCATTGTTGGCATTCATTGCATTCATATTATTCATAATCTGTTCTCCCATTCGATTCTGACCGCCATTACTGCTGACACTGCTGTTGGGACTGCTGTCGCCATTGGGTCCGCCAGTGGAGGACAGGTTGTTCAGCATATTCTTCTTGGACTCCTCACTGTTGTGGATGAAGTGACATCGGGGGCCGTACGGACAGAAGCCGGTCGAGTGGAAGCTCTTGCAGTTCTCGGTCTTGAACTTGGGATGTCTGGTAATCACTCTGAGCTCATGGCCTCCGTGTGCGAACTGACACTTATCACCGTATTTACAGGTCCCGACCTCTGCAAAACTTCTGCACAGTTCGGTTTTGTATCGCGAAGACATGGGTCCGGCCACTGTTGCCGACGCCGAGTTGAGCCGCACCAGCTGTTGGGCCGACTTTTCTGCCGGTTCACTGTAACTGCGGTCCAGTTTCTTATGTTCTTTACTGTTATTCCCAATAATTGTGTTATTGCTTTGAGGGCACTGATGGGTCGCACCCGTTGTCGACATGCCTCTGACCAGAGTCAGTGCGGGCTGAGTAGTGGTGTTGTGGACACCGATAGGATTTTTCTGATGCATTACTGGCACTGTTGCGGACTGTAGTCTATGGGAGGAATGGCTTAAGTTTATCGGAACACTGGTTGTTGTGGTCACTAATCGACGCGTTATTACGTTTACATTATTTGCGTTCAAATTAATTGTATTGTTATTATTGTTATTGTTTTGTTGCACAGAGTTATAGACAGAGCCGAGACTCGACTTCTTGTCCACCTGAGAGCCGAATCCGCTTTTGGGTGAGTTCTGCAAAGTTGTTGAGCTGTTGGTCGACTGTTCGGACAAAAACACAAATTATTTTAAAGAATATAAATAAAAAAGTTTTAGAAAATCTGAGATCAGATACAGTGATCTGAAAGGACTGAAAGCATTGAAACACATGAGAGAAGCGCTGTTTGTATGAGAGAATGTATGGGAATGTATGACAGCCTCAATGCCTCATAGCCTACATTCAAACTAGACTTCGGCTCAATCTTGTATTAGTTGTGTTAGCGCTGCTCTGAGTTGTATGCCCTGACCTAAACAACTAATTCAAGTATACATACAATCATAGCATAGCATACATAGCATGGCATAGCATAGCATAGCATAGCATACAGTTCTGATACCAGTACTGATCACTACTACTAATACAGTAATAGAGTATTAACTGTAAAATCGAAGCAAACATTTGAAGCTTAAAGACATTAAAACTATGAAACTATGATATACTCTGATATACTCCGGCATAAAGTTATAATAGTTTTGAGATTTAGACAAAACAAACCATAAAATAGACTAAAAAGAGAACAACAGAACCGAAAACAATGTTTAGAAGAGATCTGTTTTGAGTCTACTGTAGAGTAAAGCAGAAAAACAAACGTTGGCTGAGATTAGAGTCAAAACTTCGGTTTAATAGTTAATGCTATCAATGCTATCGTCTATAGCCGGACGACACCTGCTTTGATGGCAGAGCCGACCCAACACACCATCACTGCTATCACTACTACTTCAATAACATCGTAACCTATTTTCAAACGTTTCAGTATTTTTATAGAAAAAATTGTTGAATAAAACAAATAAATAAATCAAAGCTTTGTTTTAAACATCAAAAGCATATCATTTGTCATACAATTGGGCTATAAATACATTAATTATTTAAATAGTTTTTCGCGTAAATTGTTTTCGGAATAAAAAGTTTGAAATATTTGTTGAAAAATGCTTTTAAGTATAGTATAGACCGAAACAACTCAAAGAATGTTTAAATATAGCCATAGATATAGTGAACAACTCATGGCATCGGATCCAGTCGTCTCGTGTCTACACTATCTCTAACTCTAATGTCTTCTGTCTATGTCTGGCCTAATGTCTGGCCAACAACAACAGCAATGGCAGCACAGATAGGATCAGATGGAGTGATAGTATAGTATACTTACTCTGAAGTGGTGGTCACCGAAGTCGCCGAAGAAGTTAGAGGACACGACTGCGGTTGACATTACGACTGGACGATAGTTGACATCAATTGTATATTAATTTATATGAACTGATTGTATGACTGATTAACTGAATAACTGATTAATGAGAATAATTTGTGAATCAATTACTAAATGAGTGAATAATAAGATAATAATATTTAAAAATAAGGCAATAATGCTATGAATGCAATGATTTCAATGAATTAATGCTTTATTTAACCACTGATTCACTCGTGTGTTGTGTTTGAGTTGAGAGCAAAACGACTAAACATTAAATGAGTATAAGTTTAACCAAAACTGTTTCAGCGCTTATAACTGGGTATGCGTTGAGCGCACACTCCGCTCGTATACTCGCATAGAGTGACGTCAATGCATTGGAGCCAACCTTCGCTTTTCTGTCCCAACACGTGCTCAATGTTTAGCAGACGTCGAATTTGGGACATTTAGTCTCTCAGCATAGGGTAGATACCTGTCCACAGCTAACTATGGACACGGATCTACTTTCATCCATCCTTCACATCAAAATAGTTTCACATTATTTTTGAATAGAATTTTAGTATTAATTCTTATATAAAATATGAGCTTACCTTAAAATCCCTAAACATAAAAATAAAAACTGAGTAAGGTACAAGTTTTAAGCATCTATACTCGTAATCATTTTAACACTAAATGACTAAGCTTTGCACTATCCAGTGTACTTCTACATTGATATTTCTGCTTTTGTACAAAAGTTGAAACTATGATCTGGATCTGATTGATAAATTAAATTAGAACTTGGATAATTAGATTAAATTGATTTTTAAAATTTTTATTTATTATTATAAAACTCTGTATTTGTTATTATTAGCGACTATTGTTAATATATTATTTTGTTTGCATTATAGTTGAGAAACAAACAGGGGTATAATTATTAGAAGAATTTAGTCCGACAGCGATAGTATAAGCAAGCAACCTTAGTTGAGACGTGACGTTCTGCTGTACGTTTGTCTTTTCATTCGTGTTGAACGATGTTTCAAATATCTGGAGAATTTCCCGAACCTATTGATGCACTTCTAAACCCAAATTCAAATTTCCCATTCAATCCTCAAACCGACCGAATTTAAAATCATACTGTTCATTATTGTTAATTATGTTCGACGACCCAGATCACCCTCGTCCAATTTTATGTTTTAGATAAACAGAAATAATTAATTCTAAAAATTGTGTTTGTTATGAGCTTGATACATATTTGACAGTGAGGATCTAATTAGCAAACCATTGGATGCCTTGAACATTTTCAACTTAACCACCTTGTTCAATTGTTCAATTTGATTTGCAATTCAATTTGTTTGTATTAAACTAAGCAAGTACATTTAAAAATTGTTGCTGGCTAATGTGAAATTTTGTTCTATTGCACCGCTGATTGTGTGAAGGGTAGAGTGAATGCCAAATTCACTTATGATTCCGGTTCTGTACGGTTGGGCCGACTCTAGTGGATCATTGCGTCACTTGATTACAACCCAAACCGTAAGCCTTTATAAGTAAAGAAAAGAATAGAAGAATAGCTTAAGAATGATGTCAACCACTGAACGCATAATAATATGATAACCACTTCTTCAATGAAAATCTTATCATTTATTTAATTATTATAAAAACAATTTTATATCTGCTTTAAAAATACTTTTTTCGATTGGCATTCAGTTTCAAATATACTGTATATTAGTATTCGTTTTCAGAAAATTTAGTTTTCTTTACAAAAACTAATTTATATGTAATTAATGTAAAAATAAATTATTATTATTATAATTATTATTATTATTCTTATAATTATTTTCTTCGACAAACAGAATGACTGAATGATTGATTGAATGATAGAATCAATAGATTACTAATAATATATTTAATGCTAATAAAGATCGACTGAATTAGTTGTAAATGAGTTCTCTTTGAGATCTTTATTGTATTATCTTATGTAAGACATTGTTCGCATAGGAATTCAAATGAATATCTCAACACAATTGAGACCAATATTGAGAACATATTTAGTTTTTGTTTAATTGCATTCAAAACTTATTTATTTCATTTTTATCGCTTTTGCTTTTCTATCAATTTCTATATATTTGTTGATAAAAGAAATGTTGAATAAAAATAATTTTTTATAAACTATTTTCTGTTTTGATTAAAGTCCTACTGATATGGGAATACAGATCTGTATTAATACTATTACTATAGGATTGCATAACAATTGATTGAGAGCTTTGTTTCTGATACTTGACTAATGATCTGCTGAACAATATTCTAATTATGGAAGTGTTTATTCACATTCATATTCATAAGTCAGATATTAATATGTTTGAAGTCTAATAATAAAGAGTTAGAAACAAAAAGCATTTGTTGGCAAATATAATAAATTGTCTGAATGTGAATGAATGTGAATAAACCCATAATCGGATAGAAAGCAAACAAAAGAAGTGTTCGTGAGTTGCACTCAACTAATTCAATGACTGATTAGCGATATTTTAGCCAAACATTATTCAATTGTTTTCACTCAAACTTGCCTTCACTTGACTTACTGTCGAAACTCAATAATTAATTACTTTATTATTAACTCTTTTGTGACATTTACTTAACATTTTAATTAATCAATTCTTGTGTTCAGATCCAAGACTCACAACTTTCAGACCAGGACTTGTATTAATACTTTAAATGCATTCAACTTCAGTACTACAGTAATTGAGTTTAATCTAAATATTGAAATTGAAATAGCGTTGGAAATTCTAGTCAGGCATATCTTATGAATGAAATTTAACCTTTGAATTAAGAATACGCAATAATCGGTCAATAGTTGATATGTCGGCCTTTTTTCTGTTATCTACTGAATAGGAATCTGCTTTATAGTCGTTAAGTAATATGAATGCATTGAAAATAAAGATTATTGTTATTATTAAAAACCCAAAACAGATATAGAGATACAGATATAGTGCAGTGTATTGTCAATTAAGAATATACTCTATACTGATATACCGTTCTCTATGTATACGTGTTTTGCCGACAAACAAACATAAGCTTCAGGTTTAGCAGAAATAGAGACTAATCTAATGCTATTGTAATGCAATACAAAACAGTGACGAAACAAAATACATAAAATCAAATACTTTTTAACGGGGATTCATTTGAAACCGGGATCTGTGTGCCTCATAGTCTGTTCCAATCTGAGTCCTGGGCAAAGATTGCACTGGCATTACTGTAGTGTCGATTCCGATGATCATTAGGTTGAGTTCTGGGCGGAACAGACAGTCTATGAGAGTGTGAGAGAGCGATAGAAAATATGTTTGTTTGAGGAAAATGTGAAATAAAATATAAATAAGAAAAGTTGTGATCAATAGTCATATGAAATGTTTATTCCAAACATTGATTTTGATTATTGGCATAAATTAGGATCAAATGAAAGTTTATGTGAAAAGTATTGAGATTATGGAAACATTTTTACTTAAAACTTAAGTAAAGGGAAGTATGTCTTCACGTTAAGGAATGGTAGGCGAAATGTGGAACAGGATTGGGATGAGGAAAATTGAGTTTTTGCATGTCTAGTGTGCAATGCGAACACAATATTGTGTGCAATGATTGCATAATTTATGTTTTTCTTTGTGCAAACTTTTATATAACTATAACTTTTGGAAAGTTTTTTAAAAGCATTAGATTTTTCTGAACCGAAAACAAGTTATATTTTTTCACTTTAATTAGAAATTTTTTCTCTTTAAAAGTCTTGAGGCACTGGTCATCCTTGGAGTCGACCAAAGAAGCATTGAAAAAGAAAAAGCTAATAATTATTACCCTATTCCTCTGCACAGGTGTAACGAAGCTGAGAGAGAGAAAGTGGGCTCAGATGAGTCCAACTCTATTAGTGACGAAAAAAGGGAAGAGAAGAGGGAAAGGGAGAGAAAGAAAAAAAAACTTTGAGACTCTTTGCTTAACATTGAAAACTTCACCAAAAGCTTAATAAATATGTAAAGAATATAAACAATTTTTATCGTACGAGTGCTGCTCTGCTAACTGAATGCCTGATGAGAAAACTACCGATACGTTTAGCACATATATCTTGTTACTATGCGCGCACTCAACGGCTCTTCACTCAATTATTAGCTCAGCTTAACTGCTAAATAAAAATTGGATTTTTGTTCGCAAATATCTTAACTTTTTTTCCAATATTTTCTTAAGAATAAAATTTTCCTAAAATAAAATTAAATGAGCCGTTGGTTTACGTTTAGTTCACAAATCTTACGGAACATGTAGTTAACACAATTAGTTTGGTTGGGAAAGAGTCGAAAGGAAAAAGTTGTATAAAAAATAAAAATAAAATAAATCCGCTTTAGTTTGCATACAAAAGCATTTCATGTTTTAATAATTTTCTGAATGAAAGAAAAAGTGAATTTTTTACTATATGTTGCAGTTGTCTATCCATATGTGTATAAACAAGTAACTAATTGATTGAATGCCGTAATTGTAAATCATTGACAAATAATATTATGAAACCTTTTATTAAGCAATTGATTGCAAATATTTTCGATTAAAAGTTGACTAAAAGTATTATTTTAATAGAAAAAATCGAATGAATTAAAAAAATAAGTATTAAAAAAGGCAGAGATAAGTTATCACGAAACTGAGCTATGCTGTACCCAACCAATTATCTATTTCAAAATAACGGACTCTCATCGGTGTATGTGCTAATCGGTTGCTATTAATTACTAACTCAAGTAAAGGACAAAAAAGTAAATGCAATTAAACGACCAAAACATTAATTAAATCTAATTATAGTCATAAGAATTGGCAATAAATAGATATATTTTAATATTCAAGACAACAGAACTGACATAACATAATAGTTGTATTATATATACTGTAAGTCAGGAGAGAAAGAGCAATGAAAATAATGCTCAGCTATTATACAAAAGGCCTGCAGTAGTGATGGTTCTCCTTGAGCTCAAAATTCATGAATGCGTAACCATCTGTCAAAGACAAGTTCATTATGAGTATGGAAGAGATTGTTTTGATTACGGGTTAATTTTTTAGCCTTTTTTCTCTCTTATTCTGTTATGAATTCAATATAAGTGCAGAAAATTTAATTAAACTCTGGTTTTAGAGTAAATACAAACAACGAATACTACGAATGGATGACTTGGCAAATGTGTTCATACAGTATGAGCTTATTTTGTCTGATATTCGTTTTCGCAACCTTGACATCCAACTACCCGGATATATGGGCCATGACTAACACTGATTTGTCCTACTTTTAATTGCTTAAACAGAATACAGTAACAGAGCTATAGAGCTATAGAGCAATAGAGTAATACTGTAGAGTAACAGAGCTCAAATATAGAAATATAGCACCGATAATCAGTTATCCTGTTTGCTCCTTAACGCCATCCACGCCCACAACCCTTCTGTTCTCTATTGATATATCATTGCAAAAAATTAGATCCAAATCCCTGTTACAACTTATATAACTACAACTTTAGTTCACATCTCACGTGTAGTGCAACTCGTTTTGGTGAACAGCGAGAGATTGTGAGCCAAAACACTCTTTAAATCAAATATATGAAAGAGAAACGAGAATTCAATGCATTTGAATGGATAGTCAGGCAGTCAGTCGAGCCTATGCTTGCAATGCTATCCAATTGTGTAAAGTATTTATAAGCCCTGCTCTCAAACACGACTCTCAGAGCAGTATACCTGAAAATAATAATGATTTGTTCGTTTCATTTCGTGCATACATTGCTTCAGCTTTTTTAGAATTGAGTTCTGACCCAATTTGGCGCTAAATAAAAATACATACGGATTGGTAGTCAAATGTCTTTCACCTTGAATTGAATGCAAGCTTATGCTAGTGTTAGCCAGAATCGAGTGCAAGTTGAACGCCCTAATTGATCCAGAGGCAACTCAATTGGTGGCTATATTGAACACCAAGTTCAAAGATCAGCTTAACTTATCAATTAATTTCAGTTCCACTCATTTTTTTCTATTGGGTTTTGAATTTACAATTTTTAGCTAATAATAGCATAAATTAGATAAAAACCACTTTTTGATAGACATTACTCTCAACTCTGGTTTGGATTTTATTTTTACTTTATATTTAGGTTTCGTTTTGCGGAATAATTTTTGTTTTCCATTTGATTTCAATCAGTATTACTACTGAAGAGAGCCTTCAGAACTGATGACCCTTTTCCTAAGTCCAGGCCTAAGCAAATAAGCGAACCATAGATCGGCGACTCTACTCAATCACTACAACCCTTTCACAAGTAATTAAGTTTTATTATAAGTTTTATTATTTAAACTGAATTCTAATGCTTTTGAGATAAGAGTTTAGATACTGTCCGACAGAGAGATAACTGTTTCTCTCAACCAATTGACAACAAAATAGATTCCTCTGAATATCGACTCGAATTGAAGCAAAAAATAACTGATTTCTAAAACTAAACGATAAGATTGAGTGCAGAAAAAAATAATGAATTAAACTCAACGCTAAATAATAGCTTATCTTTTGAGTTCTTGCCTTCAATTTAATCATTTGTTTATTTTCTCTTAAATATAATGAAGAATACATAGAAATAATCCACAAAAATAGTGTTCATTCGATCAACAGTTGGGAAAAATGAGAAAAAAAATTTGTTTTTTCACTTCAATTGGTTCATGTATTCAGCAATCAATAAAATGTATTATTGAAATAGTAGGCAATTATTGAATAATAACTCAAACTATATATTAATTGTCATTTGAAAGAACACTTTTATTCTATTCTGTTCTATTAGAGCAATGTATATAATGTATAATTAAATGAGCCAGTTCTATCATGCGTTCTGTTTCCACATCCATTTCCGTATTTTCGGAAGCATGAACTCGGATATCCTGAAAGCAACTGCCGATAAATAACTGTTGGATTCATTGTAACTCCAATGCAAAACAAACTGTTCGGACGCTTTCCACAAATATTTTTACTTTATTTAGCAGTACTTCGACACTGAAGAGACAAATTAAAACATTACTTCTCTTTCTCTCTTCTCATTCCCCCCTCTCTCTCTCTCTCTCTCTCTCTCTCTCTCTCTCTCTCTCTCTCTCGCAAACTGTCCGATACTTTATTTTATTGATGGCTATAAAGAAGTTTTTAGAGAAATAGTAAAACTTTCTTAAAATTGATTTCTATGGCCTTCAGTCCAAACAAATTAACACTAAGACTGAAGGCTCTAACGATATATTAGTTAGACTTTAGGTTTGAGTTATTATTATTTTTTCATTTTTGGAACAATCTTTCCACTGGACTGGACTGGACTGGTATGGACTCAATTCCAGAATCAACTTATATGACTAGCAATAGAGTCGTACAGTGTATGCCAATACTGATAGTAAGATTGGTGTCGAATATACACAGTGTTGGTCCCATCGGTGTTCTTTTGATGGCCTCCCCCTCTTCATTGTAACTCTCCAGGCTTTGGTCCGACGCATCTTCTCTCTCAGCCCTCAGCCTTAGTTTTTGAAGCCTTTGTAGATTCATGAGTCGACCTAAAGCCCAGACCCTCTTCTTGCATGTCGTCGTCGTGGGAAAGTGCGAGAGAGAGAGAGAGAGAGAGAGAGAGAGAGAGAGAGAGAGAGAGAGAGAGAGACTCTACTGCAGACAGATGTTTGACTACTACTACCACTCACTTCATATTTACGGTAGTTATGCTCTGGATCTCTCAGCTGAGCCCATCATAACATAACATTCCATACCTATGAATGTGATCTTTGAGAACACAATTCTGTATTCAAATTGCAAAATATTTAGATCGAAAACATGTCTGCAATTCAAACGTGTATTCAAACAAATGCAAACAAAATATTTTTTTTCAGCAATCATTTCAGAGCAGAGTTTCTACTATTCGATAGACTGTACAGTAGACTGAGTAGAGTATGCTTTGCTTTATTAATAACTTATTTCAAATCTGAATGAATTTGCTTGTTATGAATTGTGATAATTACTATTCCTATTCTTTACCTGATATTTGCGTTAATTTAATCATTTGTTTAATAAATGCAAATCAAATGAGTGGTTGGGCTGTACTGTTAGCATATGTTAGTCATTAATATATGATAATGGGCTCCAAAAATAATATAATGCTTTATATCATCACTTTATTTAAAAAACTGAGGGAACGGATCGTAACTTTTTAAAAGGCTCGCCAGAAGCACAGCCAGAACCGTAATACAGGGAAGGGGGGACGGGCAGTGAAATTGTGAAATGCGCTAATCTTTATTGCACTGGTGTTTGGGCTCGCGATGTGCACAGAAATAAAACCACTACACAGTGAATGAGTGCATGAGTGAGGGGAGAGGGAGAGAATGGGATGCAATGGTATGGAATGGCTTCAAAGTTTAACTATGAGCTCAGTTAGTCTTGAGTTTCAAACCATGCAAAACAAACTGCGTTTTCATATTTATGGCAATCTTTTACAGGCATTCAGTTCTGCGAATATTCTTTAGAGCAGAGAAAAGGGACGAAAAATAGTTGAGCCCTCACTCATACAAGTGGTACGACTGATAATAGGCATATATAAAGCCAATTGAGTGCGATTTGGAGCTAAAGCAGACCAGAATTCAGATGCGATAACAGTTCTCATATACTGTACTGTAAAGTACTGTACAGTAAGTACAGAGTGTCTCAGATGTCCCGCAAACTTTGAATCGTGCGCCACAAAAAAACTACAGAGGGTACAATATTGAAGCT
>JAQIWA010002580.1:0-12913 GCA_034693305.1 Eueremaeus valkanovi | reverse complement strand
AAAAACCAGTTTTGTTCTGAAAGTTTAAAGCATGTGAAGCACTGAACAGAACTGGTTTGTTCAGTGAGAGCTAAAGTTCCCTTTTATTAAACTTTAGTCACCGGACTGATACAAACGTTAGGTTCAGAGTTAAGTGGTTTGGACAACGATAGCTTAAAGAATAAAGATTAACAGAAAAATAATCTTCTATTTACTCATTAGTAATGTTTAAAAATGCAAATATAATTTTGACGAAATCGTCAAACGTTAGCGTTCAGTAGATATAATCATTGTTATAATCGACAAGAGTTACAGTTATTTTCATTCACTCTTATAATCAAAATCAGTGTAAAAGTGAATCTCACTATAAGAGTGACACAAACAGTGAAACAATTGAAACATTCAGTACTTATTATAACTGCGCTAATAGTGATCAAGTATGACAACTAAACTACTGATAAACCTAGGCTCTTTTCTACGAGCACACTTTAAATCTACCCTTGGAATGACAGTCCGCCTCAAATAATTCAATTTATTCTTTTATTTTCTACAAATATATGAATAAGACTGATATTAATGCCTAAACTTTAGCTAAGAATTGAATTTTTCGGAAATTACTGTTAGGTTAGTCAGTCGATTGAAACCCCGATTTTGAGTATTCAATGTCTCTCTACTCATGGCTTCATTGGAAATGTTTTATCATTTGATCCCTTCAGTCGACTGTATAAATAAGACTGTTGTGTCCCCTCGACTATCCAGTTCAGTTCAATACAACACTATATACTCTACTCTCTAATACTCAATAATAATAATTATTGAAAAGTTCAAACATTTTGTCTAATCTCTGAAAAACTTATAACGAATTCAATTATAATAATGGAAATGAGTTTAAAGAGAATTCAATTCTTATATGAATTTATATTTTATTTCAATAATTATAATATTTAATTGTTGTGTGAGATCTCAGGTGGGCTCAATTTTGTTGCATTAGTTGAACCCATCAATTGATGGAAAAGTATACTACTAGTAGTATCTGAGCAAATGAGCGAATGAACAGGGCTAAATCTGCATTCAATTCAAAGTAAGCGCATTTCTGAACGCATTTCATATATTAACTGAATTTTCACTATTTTTCAGATAAATATCGATTTGCAGTAAAAAACCCTAAAATCAGAATTCGATTAATTAATCGACAATTTAGTAAATTTCGACAAATATTTGAATTATTAATATTAGAATCGATTCTTAAATAAAATAAACGAAAAAAATAAAATGCAATTAAAAATAGTGTTCAATAAAAGGCTAGATTTGATGGCCTATTGTCTGATACATAATGCAAGGGTTGACCGGATTTTAGGGCAAATGTATGGCATTTAGTGTTATAATGGATTCGTATTATTCGTATTCGTATTGGTATGCAGTGAACGGCAGTACGACTGCCAGTACTGGAGCTATGCTTTCATGGCTTTCATTGTTGTGCTGTTCGTACTGTCTGTTCGGTTAGACTGAGTCTGAGACGCCGTTCGCAACCATTTGAGGCACTGTTCGGTCGAATCAGTTGAGCTGACAAAGAGAGTCACTATCGCTAACACATCCAACACATGCCTCACACCAACAGATCGGAGCCAACACTGAATAGGACTGAAATAATGAAATAATTTTATAGTTTTATATAAATTGAATTCAATATTCATTGAATAAAAGGTATGTTTTCTCTGAGAAAATGTACAAAACTTTTAATATGGAGTGAAATAAATGAAAACGTTTTTTACGAGTCATTAGTCTCTCATTGAATTCAATACTGTTTTCACTCTTTTATGTGTTTTATATGTTTTACTGTTTCTTAACATTTAGTCTAATCTATGCTTTCATTACAAATCACTCGCTTTTTCTCAACAATTAGTCAACAATTTGTCGATTAATTGGAAATGAGTTGAAAATAACGATTATTTCATTCAATTGTTTATTAATTGTTTCATAGATTTGAGTATTAATTGTTTGAATTGCATAACAATTAGCCAAATATTGACTCAATTTTAATGCGTTTTTTAATTATCTTTTGTTAACGACTTTTAGCCGAAAACTTGACATAAATTCTGATTATTTAACGACTTTTCCAACGAATTGATTGACGTTTTCAGACATTATTTAAATCGAATTTGTTATCAGTTTTGATAAGAATTTAATTAAACGAATAAATCGGCAAAAAATGCCAAACTCTTCGTCACCGGAACTGTCGGACAGAAGTGAAGACAATTCATACAATAGTGACTCAAATACTAACCATAAGAACAACAATAATAACAGTCATAACCAGAAGAACAGCGACAGTGAGGCCAGAGATGATTCGGACAATGACTCGGAGGACGACAAGCCATTGGCCAACAGATTGAGTGCAAACAACACCAATGATGGCAGCCATGGATCAGATTCGGAGGACAATACCAATAAGAATGGCAACGATTATGAGAGCGAATCGCAATCACAGGAAAACAATGCCAACAATGAGTACAATAGCTCTCAATCGATAAAAAGGGAAAGAAGTAGTGGTTCTGAGGACGAGAGCGAAGACGAACCACTGGCCAAGAAGTTGGCCAAACACACGAAGAAGGAACAGAAGAGTGACTCCGAAGAGGAGTATAAGCCTAAGAGTAAAAGTACGCCAAAAGTGAAGTCCGAGAAGAATGAGATTAAAGTGAAAAAAGAGACCAAAACTAAGAAACGGAAAAAGGATTCGGACTATGAAAGCGAATACGACTCCGACGAGGAATATGAGCGCAAAAAGAAGGCAAAGAAGAAATCCAGAGATTATTCGGACTCAGAGGACGACTATAAGGACTATAAGGACTCGAAGAAGAAAAAGACGACAAAAACGTCGAAAAAAGATAAACAAAAGAAAAGCGAATCAAAAGTAAAGACAAAATCCGTTAAAAAAGAAGTGAATTCGAGTCCAGAGAAGAGTCCGACGAAGAAGAGGGTGAAGAAGGAGGAGAACGAAGAGCACATCTGGAAGTGGTGGGAGGAGGAGAGGCCGGGGGAGGGCATCAAATGGAAGACGCTCTCGCACAAGGGCCCCGTCTTCCCGCCCCCGTACGAGCCACTGCCCAAAAGCGTGAAGTTCTACTACGACGGCAAACCCCTGCGCCTGAAGCCCGAGGCCGAAGAAGTGGCCGGTTTTTACGCGCGAATGTTAGAACACGATTACGTGACTAAACCCATATTCAATAAGAACTTCTTTAAGGACTGGAAGAAGACTATGACTGCGGAGGAGAAGCAGACGATCACTGACTTAAGTAAATGTAATTTTAGAGAAATCGCTGACTATTTCAGAGAACAGTCGGAGAAACGGAAGCAAAAGACCAAAGAAGAGAAGCAACAGATCAAGAGAGACAACGAGAAGCAGATCGAAGAGTATGGCTATTGTGTGGTCGACGGCCACAAACAGAAGATCGGGAACTTCAAGATCGAACCGCCCGGTCTGTTCCGCGGCCGGGGAGAGCACCCGAAGATGGGAAAGCTCAAGAAGAGGCTCCGACCCGAAGACATAATCATCAATATCGGTAAGAAGGCTGAAGTGCCGGCGCCGCCGGCCGGCCACAAGTGGAAGGAGGTGCGGCACGACAACACAGTTACCTGGTTGGCCTCCTGGACCGAGAATGTGATGAATAACGTGAAGTATATTATGCTTAACCCCTCGTCCAAACTCAAGAGCATAAAGGACTGGCAGAAGTACGAGAAGGCGCGCGAACTCAAGAAGTATGTGACCAAAATCCGAGAAGACTACCGGTGCGACTTCAAGGCCAGGGAAATGGTTAAGAGACAGAGAGCAGTGGCCCTGTATTTCATCGATAAGCTGGCGCTCAGAGCGGGCAATGAGAAAGAAGAGGGAGAGACGGCTGACACAGTCGGCTGCTGTTCCCTACGGGTCGAACACATCCGACTCCACGAAGAGAAGAACGGAAAGCAATACGTCGTTGACTTCGACTTCTTGGGTAAAGACAGCATTCGATACGAGAACTCAGTTTCGGTCGAAAAGAAAGTCTTTAAGAATTTGAAGCATTTCATGGAAAACAAGTCGAGCGGAGACGACCTCTTCGACCGCATCGACACCGCAGACCTCAATCGGTATCTGCAGACTCTGATGGAAGGCCTGACCGCCAAAGTGTTCAGGACTTACAACGCCTCCCAAACCCTTCAGCTCCAGCTGAACGAACTGACGAAACCCAATACGAGTTTACCCGAACGGCTGTTGGCCTACAACAGAGCCAACCGCGCGGTTGCCGTCCTCTGCAACCATCAAAGAGCTGTTCCAAAGACTTTCGACAAACAAATGGAGAATTTGGAGCAAAAGATATCGGATAAGAAAAAGCAGGTCAAGGAGGCCAAGAAGACCTACAAAGAGGCCAAGAAGAAGAAGGACTCGGCTAACAGTGCGAAACTCAAGAAGCGATTGGAGACTCTCGACGATCAGCTCAAGAAGTTGGAGGTCCAGAGGACTGATAAGGAAGAGAACAAACAGATAGCTTTGGGCACTTCCAAACTCAACTACTTGGACCCCAGGATAACAGTTGCCTGGTATGTGTGCCACTACTCTGCTAACTGTGCTCTCACTCTCTCCTGTTGTTTGAATCCATTTATTGAATCCTAACTTTTATTGTACTACAGGTGCAAGAAATGGGAAGTCCCTATCGATAAGGTCTATAATAAGACACAGAGAGATAAGTTCCGGTGGGCTATAGAAATGGTTGGCCCAGAATACCAGTTCTGACCACATTCTCCGGTATATTCCGTTCTATACATAAGAATTAGTTTGAATTAAGTTTCTCTCAAATCATCTCTAATTCATCGCTAATTACCTCATATTCTATGCTATTCTATGATTAAACAGAAAAACAGTTTTTCATTAAAATTTTGTTCATCACATCCTTCTCTCTCTTCCTCTCTGCCCCTCCCTGTGCCTACCGCTCCCGACTCCTGTCCACTCCTGTGCTCATCTGATCATTGTATCGATTGCATTGATAGCTTCGTGTATATCATGTCTTCATGTGTCGCATGAATCACATCATTATCTATACATAACTACTATTAATACTATATATATATATACTATATATACAGTTGTCTTAACTCATAATTATTAATACTTTACACATAATTGCAGTAATTTTTTGTTATACTGTTCAATGAATTCTCTCTTGACTTGACTTTTAAATTAAATTAATTATCAATTATTTCTTCGAAATTATTTATTATTAGTTTTAATAATGATTTTCGGGACCATTATATACATACATAAGCTTTACTTTACTTTATATGTAATTACACTTTCGGTGGGTTTTTATTCGATACCAGATTTCAAAATGAAATAAAACGTATATTAACTTAGATTTAATACGAAATCATTTATTGTCTTATAATTAGAATTCAGTTTAAGTAATGATTTATTTATTGTATTCTTTCATTAAATACAAAATCATAGGAAAAATCAATTTTACGGTAAAAGGCATTAAAATTATTTCATTGACAAAAAAAATCGAAAAATATTTTGAAAAAATGACAAAAAACTGTAGAAAACAACACAAAACGAACATTTGTTTTACTATTTATATATTTCTGTGCATTAAATATAAACTAAAATAACGAAAGACTGGCTTTTGATTACTTATTCATTGAAACGAAAAACGAATTATTGTTTTCAAAACTACTCTACTCTACCCGTGGTGTCCGTGTTTGTGGTTATCCGGTGGTAAATGTGCGTAATAACCCCAGGGCGCGAAACTGTGGTATCCATGTCCTTTCGAAGGTCCCCGGTATGTCTTGACACTGACGTGACCTCCCGGTCCGCTGTAATGACCGCCAGAACTGATTTTGCAAATCGACAGAACATATACGACTAAAACGAACTGAAAATCAATAGAATTGTTGTTTGAATTGTGAAAATGAATTGATTTTTGTTAGACTTATACCCAAAACAGTGTTTGTAAACGCATTTCGATATACTATGTATTGACACACAAAACAAGATATAAAAACTCTCGAAAGTTAGTGAAACTTAAATCCGAATCAATTTATATGTGCTCTCAATCTATTGGTGAACATCACTGACCCGTAAGAGGTTTTACGAGTTTTTATTTTCTCAATGAATGCCAGTTTGCGATGGCTTTCACTTCAGAGGCATTAGAACTATATTTAATTGTTTTAATGACATCTAATTGGCTCGCATTCAACGGTACAGAACATCTCCGCTAAACAACTAATCTATTATAGAGTAGTCACTAATGATCCGTAAGTATTGCCTATTGTTTGTCGCTTTCACACCAAACAAATTGGTTTACAAATTGAAACTCAATTTATTGACAGTTCAGTCAAAACATTTATTAATTAATTATTGAGACAATTGAGACATATCTTCAAAATTGTGTTGAATTAGAAATAATTGTCATTTAAGAGGTCGACACAAATTGATATAATTTCCTCAATTTCACCAAATTATGTGTACAAATCTGAGCTGGCTCTTCTCTTCGCTCAACTCACCTAGAGCTGCTTTAGTCCATTGCCTGACTCAGATTTGGCAAATAATTAATAATAAAAAAGTCTTAACAAACGATTTTCTGTCCAAACATTTCTGCTTTGATTTCATTTTATTTTCTTGAGTCAAAGACATTTCAAGTGTTGCAGACATTACTTCAATTTGAATAGTAATTCACTTTTAAACAAATTATTATAAATTGACATAATTTTAGATTTGTTCAAAAGAATTACGTGGATCAAATGGATGAAATTTCATGTCTATGCTTTTAAATTCGCTGGTAAAAATTAAGCAGGGATAGTTGAGGTATATAAAAAAAATACCCACTGGACCCAAATTGTCATTCCACCAAATTTGACCGATTTTCAGCTAAATTCGATTAAATGGACAACAATTAGGACTAAATAAAGTTTATTTTAACACAATTTCGCCGAATTTCTGCCAAAAAAGACCATTTCCGGTGAAAACGGGTTTATAGGCGCCATTTTGATTCATTCTCTGTCCGCCATTCTACCTCCTTATACCCCCTATTGTTTCAGCCATTTTACACCCTCCTATTGCACATGCCGAGCTTGGTCATCTCTATCTAACAACCAACGTAAAAAACTAGCTAATATACTGTACTTAATGTGTTGCCACTTGACAAATAGTTGCTGGTTCATTTGGGAAAATGATATAAACCTCAAATACAGTATCCATTGTTCAAATGAAACCATTTTCAGATTTTCATCCCTGTAGTTTTTGTACGAGCGCATTTGAAATTATAGACAAAGTTTGAGCCTGTATAGTTTACAGTACAGTACAATCGTTTCATTTGAGCCCTAATCGAGTCGTTTAATGAATTCCTTTAATTAAGAATAAGCACTGATATTAATAATAGAGTCTTGATTATGAAATTATGATGACCCTGCTCCTTTGGCAAAATGAATGTCAAAGTTAATACTTCCCTAAAAGTCGTAAATAAAAGAGACTACTAAATTTATTTGAGAGCACCGATACCTGGGAGGGAGGGGGAGAGAGAGAACGATCGGATGGATTAGGGTTTTTAGGGTCAGAACTTTGATATGAGATAAGTAGAACAGAGGATAGCTAGGGATGAGTCCAACTCGTTATCTTGGTGTTGAGAATGCGGAAAGAAGTTAGGGTCAGTTAGGGGTCAATGACTTGAGGCGGACATATGTGTAAATATAGGAAGTATTAGCGTAAAAATCAATTTTAGAATGAAATCCGTTTCAAATTAAAAATTGACCTTTGATCGAATAATTAGTAATATATTTGCAATAAATATTACAAATACTGACAGAAAATGAGTGAACTTATTGTAGAGTACAGTTACTGTTACAGTAGTGTAACCGTGCAGTGCATTCATATGAATACTGCAGTACAGTGTTACAGTACTACAGTAGTACCCTGAGCAATACTGGGCAATTTCATGTCTGTTATTATAGGAAGTTCCCAAACAGTGTATGATTTGATTGACAACATTAGGCAATAAGAGCTCTGTTTTGCTGTAATCACAAACTGATTGATAGAAATGATTAATCTCTTCATAACTAATAATTTGAGTAATCATTGATTAATTGACTCTGAGCTGAGATATGTTTAAATCGGGTTTAATGTTGTTGTCGTGTATTCCACAACTGAATCGATTGAGTTCTTACTTAAGAGCTGTGAATAAGAGTATAACGAAAACCCTCTACATATCCATTGATCCCAACCTCTTGTCCTCTACTTCTTCGCCACTCAATGCCAAACAGAAGATCAAATCGAGTAAAGAGTTGATCCAAATCCTGCCGCAGATCTACGCGGAGGCCAATCGGTGTACTCCATGTCTGGACGTCCGGGTTCTGCACCACTCGGGTTACCACAGATCACACACCTCTTCGGCACCACTTCCGCGATGTCTTCAGTTCGCACCGCAGGTCGTCTTTATAAACGGATCCAATTTTAGTGAAGATATGGTTCGGAAGTATTTGATCTCAGAATTCGATCTAAACGTTCAGACAATCGAATCGATTCCCGAAAGTGTTGACGAATCGATGGTCTGGTCGGACAATACCACAGACAATGAGAGAGTGTATGAGTTGGTCTGTTTGGGCGGAACTTTCGATAACCTACACAATGGACACAAAGTGCTGATCAGTGCCGCTCAGCTCAGGTGTGATAAATGTATGACAATTGGTGTCACCGATGAGACAATGATTAAGAAGAAAACCTTATGGCAACTGATCCAACCCATCGACGTTCGGATCGACGAGTTGACCAAATTCGTCAAAGATGTCGATCCTTTCATAGACTATAATATCGTTGCGATTAGCGATCCATTCGGTCCCGCGATTGTCGACCAAAGCCTGCAATGCATTGTTGTTAGTCAGGAGACGGTCAGAGGCGCCGAACGGATCAATGAGATCAGGCTTAAGGCAGATATGAAGGAATTGGATGTAATTAAAGTCGATTTAATCGAAGAACACAACAAACAAAACGATTTCGAAGAAGAAAAGACCAGTTCTTCGACTCTGAGGATCAGGAAATTGGGAACAATTCTGAGAGAACCGGTAGATAAGCCTCATTTAGCCAAAAGGCCTTACATTATAGGACTGACGGGCGGTATCGCGAGTGGAAAGTCATCGATCGCAGAGAAGCTCAAGAGTTTTGGCGCCGGAGTTATTAATTGCGATCTTATTGCTCACCAAACATACCAAACCCCTGAATCCCCCGCTTATAAGGAAATCGTCGAATACTTCGGTCCAAATATTTTAGCCGACGATTCGGTTATCGATAGACGAAAGTTGGGGTCAATTGTGTTCGAAGACAACCAAAAGCTCAAAGTTTTGAATCGAATTGTTTGGCCGAAACTCGAAGTCATAATAAACGAAAAGATAAATGAGATGAAAGACAAATACCCAGTCATTGTCCTGGAAATCGCTCTTTTACTTGAGGCCCAGTGGGAGGACAAAGTGCACCAAATATGGGTTGCGCTCATCGACCACAACGAAGCCATCACTCGATTAGAACAACGAAATCACTTGACCCGAGAAGAGGCGCAGAAGAGAATAGAATCCCAATTGTCTAACGAGGAACGGGTGAGGAAAGCCAATGTAGTCTTCTCTACGCTATGGTCTCCCGAGTTCACACTGGAACAGGTGAAGAAGGCCTGGAACTGCTTACACAGATATTTACCTCAAAAGTGATCTTTTGTTAAGTTTTATACAAATATTTGGATTAATATATGAAATGAAATGAATTCTGACTTAAAGTCAAAACATTTATTCAATACTTGTTTAGCAATAAATTTAAGTAAACTTTTAATTCATTTCTTAAATACAATTACGAAATGCTTGTGAAACTGGAGAGAATCACCCGATCCCTCCCTCCCTTAGCGACGGCCCCGTTTGGCCGAACCCTTGGACTGTTGATTGTTTTTCTTGTTCTTCTTGTCGTTAATCGCTTTCTCTGTCTTAGACTTCGTATTAATGTTTGGAATTGTTTTAAAAAAGCTGTCGATTCGGCTCTGATTGCTCTTCCCTTTCGACTCTTTCACTCTTTTCAGTGCATTCTTAACCCTCTCTTCACTGAAACCATTTTCAACGCACAGGAACTGAACGATCGCTTCTTCGTCGAAGTCCTTCTGCTTGAGATCCGCTTCAGTGAGACATCCGTTCAATACATTCGGTTCAGTAAACAATTTTCGAGCGCCGATGAAAAGCCAGTTCTCCGGCACTACTGTTCCCTTTTTGTCCATTGATTTCTTCTTCTGGTCCTTCACTTCTTCATCACTTTTGGAATCGCTTTCCATCTGAGACTCAGTTATCTCTTGTGAATCGATAGGAGTGTCGAAAATCAACTCTTCATCCAATGGTTCCATCCCTTTGTCGTTCTGGTTGTCCGGATCTACCGATTCATCGGATTTGGGCATAACTTCTTCGACCGATTCTTTGTTGTCAACCTCTTGTTTGCCGTTCTGTCTGTCCTCATCTCCCGATCCATTCAGATCTGTCTTAACTTCTTCGACCACTTCTTTCCGATCGACCTTTGGTTTGTCCGTGTCTTCCGACTCGTCCACAACTTCTTTCCGATCGACCTCTGGTTCGCCCTCTACTCTGTCCTTGTCTTCCGACTCATCCACGACTTCGAGCACTTCTCTGCGTTCGCCGTAATCGACCTCAACGTTGAAGAACTCATTTATTCCGAACTTCTTCTCAAGAATTTGTTCAATACTTCCGTAGGTTTTGATGAGTTCGAGCCCTTTCTTACCGCCGATGCCTCGAATAGAGTCGCAATAATCACATCCCATAAGGATTCCCAAATCGATGAACTGGTTGTGTGTGAGTCCGAGTCCGGCCAACACTTTCTCCAAATAGTATTCCTTAATCTTATCGTTATTACCGGTCGTAAGGTTGCGGACAAGTCGTGGCGAACCAAACGTCAGGCCATCCATGTCTTCAGTGGCAGTGGCGTAGACCAGACCCTCTTTGCAGAGCTGTGCGCACTGAGCCTCGGCCTCAGAGGGAGACTCAATGACCGGAAGTCCCATAAACTTCAATAACTTCTTGCAGTCGTCGTTGTGCTGACGGGTCACCCGAACCACCCGTTTGTTGAATTTGGTTATACTCTCCAAATCCTGTTCCTCCTTAGCCGACGCCAACCTGTCCTCAGCCTCTTTACGCCTAACGGCCCGTTTGGTCAGTTCGCCGCACTTGAGCTGCGGTGCCTTTCCGTCGAACACATAAACCGGTTTTAACCCGATTTCCAACAATTTAATGGTTCTGTAGAACAAACCAATCAAATGACTTGTCGTCTCTCCCGACTCGTTGGTCAGCAGTTGGTCTCTGTTTCTGATGGCAATGAGGAACTGGTATATAGACATTGAGGCGTCGATTGCGATCCGACGCCCGAACAGTGACTTCAGCTCTACCTCTCTTATCGCTTCCGGCGCTATGTCTGCGATCAGACGGGACAGGCCTAAGATCCCCATCCCTTGTGGACTCAATCGATCGAAACGAAGACTAAATTATTGATTGAAATCACAATTAAATTGTTTGATAATTGACTTCAGATTTGTTTTTATGTCTTTTACTGTTTCCCGCACTTCTGTGTTCTCAATGTTTCGGTACTTTTTATACATATATTTTGCATCAGTTCTTATGGTCAGTCATTATCATAAAAAGACCAGTATTTGAATGAAATACAGAGTGTTGTTGAGGATTGAGTTTAGAAGACATCCAATATGTATGTACACGAAGATAGGGAGGGAGGGGTGAGGAGTGGGGACAGCTTGTATTGTAGCAAGTTATACAAAATTGAACATTCTACCGGACATAACCCGATGTCACGTCATATCTACTTGATAGACCGTGACTCTACAATCTCTACAACTCTAGCACCGGGTTCAAAACCCATGTGTGTATTTTGTCAGTTCAAAACTCTTGTCTATAGCCCTTGCACATCCCGATTACAATTTTGATAAATATAGTAATACTGTATTTATGTATTTATATTTACATCCGAACATAACATTCATATTTAAATCTATGTAGAGCTAAATTCTGTTAAATAGCGCCCCACTGGTCGAGCGCACGACTCGGGTGGAGAGATTTGGGCCAAGATTTGGTGATTGCGATGGACCATAACCTGTCCTGTCAAGTCTTAGACGCAGAGCATTGCCTCGGCCACACTTTATGGTAAAAATGGTGTAATCACAAATACAGAGCCAGAGGCCCCAAAGGGGTGGGGGTTTGGGGCCGAAAATGTTGTTATGTTAGCTACAAATGTATTCGCAAACAAGTGATAAGCATTTAATAGTATTCAGAATTGGGTCAGGTTACACTTTACCCCTAAAAGAATTGAAATTTTTTTTTGATAGAGAATCTTTTTCAACCAAATCAGATAAATTATATATGAATTTGATAAAAAAAAAATTCAATTTTTTTAGGGGTAAAGTGCAACCTGACCCAGAATTGCTATTCATCCAAAATGATCAAGGTACACATTTGAGAATATTTTGATCTATTCGGTCAGATATCGAAACTCTTAGACTATACATGTTCAAAAGTACCTAACTCGGTACCTAACTCTGAAAGCATATTGCAGCAACTTGTTGGCTGAGGTACCATAGTTCAAAGGATTGATTAGATAAATAATAAGGCTTGTTGGCGTTATCCAAGATACACAACGTAGAGGTCAGCCTTGTAGTATCTCAGACCATTTTTTAGTGAGGTTGACCAATCCCCCAACTCATATTTAACGTTTAAGAGCTCTAGACAAGAGTTAATTATTATTTATTTTGATATTTCCGTTTATTCATTGCCAGTCCATTAATTTCAGCACTAGTAGAGTATGTGCAAATTTGATGGGCGTGGCTTAAAACGTTTTAATGGGCGTGTCAGAAATTAATGGGCGTGGCCA
>JAQIWA010002579.1:0-12915 GCA_034693305.1 Eueremaeus valkanovi | reverse complement strand
AATCGGATCCAACATTAATGGCAATCATTTCAGTGATAATTAATTCAAAATTATTTATTCAATGCTTTGTTTGAATCAAAGTATTGTTTAAAACGAAAGTAATTAACAAATAATTAGTAAATAATTGAATTCAATTCAAACAATAATTGTTTTTCATTTCCAATGCATTTCCACTCAATTCGCACACAAATTGTTTGTCTGTTTGTCAATGATTTTCGCCATAAATTAGGATTGCGTTCATCACTCCATAGATGGCATAACTGTGCCAATCGATGCACTCATCCATTCAAACGGTTCAAATCCAATACGATTTTACACTTTTGCATACAATTCATGAATTACACAAGAATTCATAAAAATGTGCAGGGTAATGGGTAATGGGATGGTATGGTATTCATTCGAAAGCACTTATTCATAGGAAAGCAATTCATATATGATTTATAGCTTAAAAATATACTGATTTAAGATTCAAACAATTTAATGGATATTCCATTAATTATTAAGAGTTTGGGTTTATTTAGGCTGAACTGGCTCATACCGGCTCATACCGGCTCAGATTCATTTGTACTCAAGTCAATTCCAATGTTGGCCAGATAAGAAAACTTGTTAACTTTGCTGCAAACACCGACTAAATAGCATCCCGGGTCATCTCAGCAATGATGTTATCTGCTTTAACGAAACCCCTATAGTGTTGACCAGAGCTTTCCAAAGCAGGCCTTAGAGGCCTATAAGCATAGTATTGGCTTTTAATTACTATAGTTACACACATTAGTGAACTGCAATCACAGGTGAAAAAAGTTGAAAATCTAATGTTTATATTAATAATAAGTTTATATTAATTATTAGAATATCTCACCAATGAATATGGAAACCCCTGTTGGAGACAATTGACAACTATGCCCTGCACTGCACCGATAGCTTTTATTTGAGCTAAAGTAATCTTGGAGCTTTGTTGAGATAAAAAGTCTCAAAGGATTGATTTCGAGGGCACCAATGATTCCACTATTAACGGGACTCACTGTATGTCTTCATATTTTTTCTGCTTTAAAAGCATCTCTGACTTTGAAAACAGACAACTCTTTTATTAATTGTTTACAAATACTGTATTAACAAAAATATTCAAATAAAAACATTTTGAACCGGGCTATTAAGCTTATCACTGCTTATGTTAAAGTGATCAAGTATACAAAAAGGTCAGCTAATCTAGTCGATTCGAGTGGTCCAGGAGGTATTTTTAAAATTATTAGCTGAGGTTAAAATTGCGACTCAAATCATAAGCAAACGACCACTTATTTTGGAGCCCAGGGGAGGGTATTCTGAATGGAACCCATGGCTACCTCTGAAAAAGACATGACGTATAAGGCTATCATTGCTTTCATTTGATGACCACTTTGTTTGAAATTCTGTTTCCACGGAATGAAACAAATATTAATAATTTGCACAAAAATTAATATAAAATAACATTTTGCCGGAAGTCAACCGAATTGTCTATAATTTGCAATTTGATTGAAAACAAACTAAAATAATGAATCAATTCTACGAAAATGTGTTTAATTGAACCAATTTTATGGTGAAATTGAAGGACAGACTAAACAAATGTAATGAACCAGGGTTCTAACATCAATCACAATTGTGTCGATTCAATAATAGCTATTAATTATGGATAAGAGAAGTTTAAGTATTGATATTCAGTGAACTTATTTATGAAACTCATCTAAAGTTAACTTTTATGCCTCACAAGTGTTGAGACATAAAGTGTGATAATATTCTCACGGAATCGCTTTCATTGGACTAATTCTGTTGCACTCATTGTATACCTCGAGCATAATTGCATAAAAGAAGTTGAGAGCAGTACTAGTGCTGTAGTGGTAGTGCTCTGCTCTATAAAATAAATGTCAATTTCAGTCTCACGTACTTTCCATTAGATGTTTGCCAACTATTCTTCGCATTAATCCGAAGGTTCGAATGTGTTTGCAATATATGGCAGTCTTTATAATCTATTTGCCTGTATTATGAGCAGAGATGCTCAAAGTCACTTCTATGCAACACTGTGCCCATCACTCAAACAGGTGCACATTGTTTAACCTGATCACTTCAGTTATATCATATGATACTATCATTTATTGAATTCAACACAATTTAGCCATTCTTTAAAGTCTTTCATTAGAACTGAAAAGAATTTAAAGAATTTCATAGATTATGATAAAAGAAATATTCTTAAGTATTTGAAGAATTGTTGAGATACCCTTGGACATTGAATGTGCTTCTTGTTCCTCTTAGGCTCTTAGACATTGCGGAATCGCATATAAAGAGAGAAAACATAAGTTTCCTGATATAGAAAAAGGCGTTTATTTAACGAATGGATTCTTCGGATCGAAAGCGAACTTTTGTTGACAGAAATAATAGACTCGAAAATTCGCTTCAAGTCATAGATTTTTTCGATTGTCTTCAATATTTCTATAGTATAATATAGTTCTGCGAATACATTAATATATTCTCTTTGAGTTCAGTCCTTATTCTTCTGACGTAAAAGTTTTTATTAGAGAATAAAAGTCAATAATAGAGTGATCACTGAATCAGTTATTAAATTCAAAATTATTCGAATGGAGTGAACATTCAGTATATTCTGAGAAAATGTTAGTCAATATAACAATGGGTTTGGCCTGTATTTGAGCCCCACATCCATCCCTATACTCAGTGTTGACAACATTTGAGTTCGTTATGACTCAGATTCCTATTAGGCAATCGATGTCAGAAAAGGATGTTTTGTTAGGTGTTGTTCCGCAACTTCGCTTATATTACTTAAAGGTTTAACAATATCTAAAACATTGCAGAAATTGTAAGAAAACATTCGAGTATTTTGACAGTAATTTTGGTTCGAAGGCCTGAAATCACTTTCATTTTTGTTATCCTGAACTTTCCATATCGTGGCCCGACTTTGTATTTGCGTTGCTGAGGTATAGCATACGGGTGCTTACAAGCTTACAGTGCTATGAATTTTATACGAGTGCAGACTTTTCTAAAACTATAATTCAATACATTTTTCTTTTGAATCACTTTTCAAAGAATATTCTGTTTGATTCACTTCAGACCTAAACTTAAAAGTTAATAATTATTATTGAAAATCTCATTTGTAACTGGAGCCATCTTCATTTTAAACCCGGGTAAATTGAGATATTCAGCTATAATACCAACGACACTATTGGATCGATTACGTCGACCTATATTCCTATTGTGGTATTCCTAGTATTATATCTATTCCTTTGAATATTCTTCGGTACAGAATGTGTAGGCGTTTGTAATCTGAAAATTTTGTGACTTATCCTTAAAGTAAACAATTTGATGAACTTTATGGATAACACATTGACTACATTTGAGGAATTATTGATTTATTCATTGTTAGGATTAACAAAAATAACCTTTAAATTAGTTTTGTCATGAAATGAAAATAAAAATAATATTTAAAATAAAATTCAAATCTATTTCTACTGTATTTGGATTGGAATCAAAGACTGCATTCATACGTAAAATAAGTCCAATTATTGCCGACAATATAAATATTAATAAGAAATCTAATCAAAATTCTGACTAGAATTCAATACAACCCCACATTATTTCATATAATAAGTCAGATTCTGTGCATATTGTCAACAAAAAGCCGAAAATTCTTCTGTCGATAAATTATGCATAGCTTATAGTCTCTGTTCTGACTGTAAGCAGTAATACATTTATTTTAATGGATTTCAATTCAATTTCGTTCATAAGATTCAAACAAAATCAATGTTTGGCTGAAATTTTTGTCAATAAAATCCAATGTTTTTAAACCTAATCTTCAGTCATAATATTCATCTGTTCTATAATATAAATGACTTTACTATAAATTTTTATTCGCATAACATATACAGTAAGCATGACTTCATTGGAGAGGACTTTAAGTCAACACATCTTCTGATAGGCTTTCAATTAATTTGGAACAACAGAAACGAGAAAAGTCTTGGTCCGGGACAACTAAGAAGTTATTGATGTTAGCCAATCTAATACTTTACTAACAAAAAGAGTCCTATAATTATTGATGTCATTTAAATGAAGTGATTGATTGGTTTGTTAGTCAAATATTGGATTCACTGATAAGTTCTTCGTTTGTTCTTCAGATAGAAATTGTCTCTGACATAAAGACGATTGTAAATCACTATTTTTGTCAATACAATGGACATGGGTACTATAAATTTAGCTTAACAACATTTCACAAAATGCGCTTTTTAAAACTTGCCCGGCTCACACAGATAAATGATATGAATAGTTCTAATTTGATAAATAAAGGGTTCCAATGCGCTGATCAGATGTTGAATAACCAGTATAGTTTTTGTTGGGCATAATTCTCTCGGCCATTGGCAATGATCCATTGCTACAGGTGTTGACATTTCTGTATTCCTCTATTGAGCCAGTTCTTTATACCTTGTTGATTCCAAAGATTTATACTAAAGATAATGTTTCCATAAAACGGGTCAATCAATGCCATAGCGATAGAACCATTGCGTCTATTCCTTGCGAATGTATAACCATTTTATTGGTGCAAAATCTGGTCCTAATATATACTGTTGACGTAAAAGTGAGCTTGATACCATACGAGATGACTGTTAAAGAATGTTCAATAAATATGGATAATATTGTGCACACGTAGGCCTTAATTAAGAATATTCTCTATTAAGTTGTCGCAAAAGAAATAATCGATTCCTTAAGACAGGAATTGGAAACAATAAATGTGCGAAATCTTTGGTTATTATAATATACAATCATTATTGCGATTGAATTGTGTGAGTATTAAACGGATAAATATGACCCAAATTGCAGTTTTTATGTGTTTACCAGAAGGAAAGGTCAGCCGAATAAGTCTATAAGAAAGTGTCAATTTATCCGTTTTCTTATGAGTCATAAGTTATGATATAAGTTATTGCACAGAATATTAGAAAAATATTAATGAATTGATGAAAATATTGGAAATTTAAAAAATAGTGAAAACAAATTGAGTGAACAGTTATATCAGAGATAAGCAATGGCTCTGACGACAGGAGGGGTCAGCCAAAATGTTGGCCAAAAAAGGTCCAATGAATCAATTTTTTCTCAGAAAAGTACCCCCTTTTCGAGTTTTTCCACCGAATCATCGAAAAACAGAGGGAGGGTCAGCCTCAGTCAAAATCTCAGGGCGGGGGTTAACCCCCTATATCATACCCCCATTGCCTATCACTGTTACATACTGGCGATGATTATTATTCTCATATAATTCTCATAAAATTTAGTTCTCATATAAACAGATGGATTCAAATCACTATTTATTATATAAATCCCAAGAAATAACTTTTGATTATTGAAAAGATTATTTGGTCCCAAGTCACCAGGGTTGACCGAGAAAGAACCTAGATTATAATAACTGGATTGATTAGTGACATTCATATGATTATAAATTGAGTCAAATTAAAAATCGAAACCAATTATCGATCGATTCCAGGGCTAAAAGTAATACAATAAAGTTGATGTGACTGGCGATCCCTGTTTTGAAATGGAACTAAAAATCATTCCTTTACTTAGTTTTTAGTGCACCCAAAGGTCTTTTTGCTGCACTTATAGATATAAATAATAAAGTACGAGGATACAAAATTAATGATAAATCATGACTTATGGCACAAAATAGAAAATAACTTTTTCTTGAATTTTGTGCTCAAATGTTGGGAATATAGATAGAGAATGTGATCAGTGATCCCGAACAGATATAATGCGGGTCATTTAGATACACTTAAATTTCGGCTGAAGATTTTTGCTTGTTTAATATCTGTTGCAATTACTATAATTTAGTCTTTTCTTATTGTGATTGACTAATGTTAGGCAAAATATGGTAAAATGCATCTTGGTGATCAGTCGTCTTTTATTGATAAAGGGCAACAGGGTATTTTGGAAAGTACTGTCCATTCCGTATAGGTGTTCAAAATTATTAATGAGACTTCACTTCACTAAGACTTCCAAAAGAATTTGTAGCATAGCTTGTGTTCGGATTAACTTATCTGAAAAGAACAGCCAAAATAAAGTCTAGGATATACCCTGAATACTCTTGAAATTGAACTCATTTTTAGTCAGAGATGAAAATTGATTATAAAATATAGCAACAATGGGACTCAAACAGGCATTTATTAATAAACATGGTCATTTTTATGTGTAATATTATTTTGAAAAATCAAATAATTGTGTATTCAATGCAATCATATTCTCATTCAATTTCATTCCTTTTCCAATAGCAACGATTGAAACACTTTTTTGCCATTTTTCCATTGGGTGCTGAATAGAAAGTTAATAAACAGAATTTGTGTATATTTTGTATCACAAATAGCAGACATTCTTCGTATTTATTCAATTCTGGTGTAAAATAAAGTTTATTGAAAAGAATTCCAATATTTGTTTGCATAGGATATACAAAAACTTCAATATGTTATATGATATTAAATTTTTGTGTCAGTCTATTCTCATTATTGTATGTATAGACCGAGAGTAAGGACACGAATAGCAATAATAACGGCTTTCATTCATGGCTTCAATCATTCATTTGCGACATGTATTCAAAAAATAAATAACAATAATATTTACTGTAATTTTGATATTCGTTTCCAAAATTTTGTTATTTCTGACTAAATAATAAACTTGCTATTTTTTAATATGCTGAAACGTGCATGGTGATGCTAGGAATGGTAGATAAACAGAATTTTCTCAATAGATATCTTTTCTCTATTACTGATTCACAAAAGGAATATTTGAAAGAATTTGTGATTTATTTACTTTTAATGTTTAAATATTATTCACTTCATCTGATCTAGATTATAACTTGGACATTTAAAAAACCAGTTAACCTATCCCTCCACATTTTAGAACTTTTATTTTTTTTATAGACATTTCATGAGTTTGAATAGAAAATGTAATACAATTTTCATTCAGACAAGAAAAATAAAGAATTAATTAATTGGATGTGCATTGATTTGAAAAGTTTAATGAACTAGCTCACCTCAGCTCACTATTTGCTTATGAGTATTGCGATTCAGAAATAATAGAATAATTATAATTTGAAAAAAGATTTAGATTTTAATGCAATTATAAGTTGTTTTATTAATTACACAAATGATTACAACAACAGATTTAAACTACAGTTCGAGTTATAGTCAACAGATATCTTATATGAATTCAAAGTTAATATAATATCAAATATTATATACGATTAAAGCATTGAATAAAAATTAAAGTTATATTTTTAGTTACACAGGAATACTGTAATTCATAACTTTTATATATATTTAACAATTGTTTTCATATACTCTGTTCACAAATAATAGATTTTATTTTATTTAATCAATAAAAACATCAAAACTTCAATGAAAATATATAACAGAATTAAATATCTAAATAATTACAGCAATAATATTAATAACAATAACTTAAATATAGATTGAATTTTATTGAAATGAATCCAAATTCATAGAAATTATTTTCTTTATTACTCTTTTATCGGATAATGATTTGTTGTATAGTTGAAGAAAAATATTAAAACCAACAATTAGTTTGAGAAGAATTGAAGCGAAAAAAAGCAATCATACAAACTGTTTCACCTTTTTTACATAACATTCGCAAAAAGTACTAATTTCTCAATAATACACTAAATCTATGGATTAATTGCTATTTTGTTTCAAAAGAGAAAGTATGCAAAAAATGAGTTCACAGTTCAGCTAATAATTCAGTTTAGATTTAATTAATTTTTTTGTGTAGTAGTGTTTCGTTTGGAAAAATACAACTTTTGTAACTTTGGCTTCAATGGCAAGACTTCTGATTTCATTTCAATTTAATTATATATTTTTTCTTTAATTATTTAGATTTTCAATCGGATTACGAAAAAAATGTTATAAACTTTTAAAATTCCGGAATATTTCGCTAATATCTGAGATGAAAATCGGACTACAAATAAGTTGATAGACTATAGAATATTCTGTATTCAAACCATAATAATATTAATAAATTCAAACCATAATAACCGCTCACTCTTTTGAACATTGGATTAAAAAATTATATAAAACAGAGTCAATCGATAGATTTGAGCTCAAGAACAGACTCGAAGGACAAAAATTAAGACTTAATTGGATTCTCGAAAATCATTTTTAATTTTAACGTTTTCCCCATTTCTGCAGAAATAAGAGAAAAAAGTTTTATATTAAGTGAATTCAGACATAATGTTTGGTAAAATCAATTTGAATATAAAAATAACCTGAAATAATCCGAGTCGTTGACAGCGACAGTTTGTGCCCCAAAGGTTACATCGACAAACTTAAGGTCAAAGTTCAGATAAATAGTATTAGTTATACAGTAGTCAACTGAGAACTCAAATAGATATTCATTTTCTCGATTGAGTACTAAATTCTGATTAATATAATTTCATACCTGATTTGGGACAGCAATCATTGGGCCTATGATCACAAGTGCCGGATCTTCTAATGCAACTCCTCTTATCAGTCAAAATGTTTTGCTGAGAATTCTGTTGCAAAAGGTTTTCGAGAGCCGCTCCGTAATAGTCGTCGAGAGAAGAGTCGGATTCTTCATATGATTATAGGTTCGCAAGAATTCAATGCAACAGAATATGAGAATATGTGAACAAATGATAACAAATAATAGGAAAATAATATTCGATAAGAGAATAGAATGAAAGGAAAGGAAATTAGACATAAAGAGAGCAAAAGTAATACAATAGCAGTCATTCCGATAGCAGTCTCTCGTCTTATAATTATTTTCTTATTCTATACAAAACCAGAAATCAATAGAAAGAACTGTTGATTAATTCCATATCAAATATTTACTGTATTTCAGTTCAAATGCCTGTCTATCTGTCCATTGTGTAGAGATGTGCATGGGCAATCGTATAGACAGAATGCCCCTAACAAATTAGTTTTCAGTAAAAGGACATCTCCTCCACTTGAGGCAGACATATGAATGGCACAGAACTCGCCATTTCTAATAAAAACTGACCGTTCGGTTAAATTATCAAGGTGATCTTCATCATAACTTACGCTCTTAGACTAACAATAGACGCTTAGAAGAATCCTTGCACAACTTGATATAATCGAAAATGATATTGCATAACTTGTCGGCCACCTTGCGCATCAAGAATGTTAGGCAATAATAATAATTCGTTTCTTACATATTATATCATTCATTGTTTCGAACCATTTGTTTGTAATGCAAATACAATATTAAAGATTAGCGTCAGTTAAACAAAACTACTCTATGTTTGAACAAATGGCAAAACATGACAGCATATGATTTTGATGGATAACTTTTCCATTCATTCATAATATCCAAGGGCTTTGTCTTCAATTATAAGAGAAATTCTTTGACAATGTTTTTCCAGAAGAGGTAATACAATGTCATTTTTTGTTTCAATTTGATTTGTATATAAAATCAATGACCTTGCACATCTCTAATGACATATTTTAAATGTAATTAAGAACAATTCTTTGAAAAATTTATAAAACCCTTAGAACTTTAGAGAATAAATATAATTCTTAAATGTCTTTATGTTATCTTTTATATTGATTTATGTCTGAAACTAATTGTATGGATTGGATGGCATTGGAGTGAATCGTATGAAAAGACCAAAGAATGTCATTCTGTTTATCGCAAACACAAAGCAGAGAATGAGCTTTAAATCAAACGAATAAAAATTGTCGCAAATAAATGAATAAAAATCTTCATAACTCTATACTTTATATTTCATCTCTAATGTAATTCAATCGTATATAGCGTTC
The DNA here is from genome assembly GCA_034693305.1 of Eueremaeus valkanovi. Classification (NCBI taxonomy): domain Eukaryota; kingdom Metazoa; phylum Arthropoda; class Arachnida; order Sarcoptiformes; family Eremaeidae; genus Eueremaeus; species Eueremaeus valkanovi. The sequence continues at coordinate 3,088 of JAQIWA010002579.1, read as the reverse complement.
ATTTGAAGCATAACTTAATAAAAATAAAAATCCTAAAAGTTTTGCTAAAAAATAATAAAAGTTAAGGAATTAAATTAGTTTTAGACTAAAAGCCATTTTCTTCAAAAAATTATTAATAAATTATAATTGAATAGAGAATAAAATGAATTTTGTTTGCATAGTAGCTCTAAGGATTTTACCAAGTCTAAATGGCCTTTAAGAAGATTTAGCTCTATATGGCTTTTTAATAGTGTCCAGTGTTTAATAGGAATATTAAAACTATTCCGACTCACTTGACTCCAACTTATAATAATATTATACTTAATATACTGTTGAGTAATATTTTTTTATAGCATTGGAATGATATAAACTCTCTAGTTATGAGATTTAGTCAATCGAAACATTAAACTGTTTTAAACGAAAAATTATATTGGATTCAAAACATGAAATCAATATACAGTAAAGTAAGTTAAAATTAAAAATAGATTTAATCCAGATTATAATTATAGATGGAATGGTTATTCTCGTTGGATGACTCGTATACTTAGTTTTACTCTTTTTAGACAATCATTTAAAATGAAAAGATTTATAAGTTATATAACATCCAAACCATTTGTAATAATCCTAATTATCTTTACCTTCATTTGCATTCGACTGTGTCGTCAAAGTTAAGACAATAACCGCTATTATGAAAGAAGAGATCCAAATATTTTCGTTGAATTTCATTTTCAATAATAAATAGTTGTTTGCGAAACAAATTTCTTCACAATTTTTTCAATCAGTTTAATGGTCTCTAAAAAGAAGAAATAATAGGAAAAATTAGATTCAATTTAAAATCCGTTCACATTCTCTCATGAATTCATTAATTGAATAAATAATTCTGTACTCAAATTGATTTTATTCAATGACTTCAATACTTTTAATTGAACTCAACTTAAGTTTTAATTAAATATAATTCTCAACACTTTATAAGAAATATAAAATTAAATAAAATAATGAATTAATTTTGCATTTCATGTAATTTTGTTATACATTCAAAATCAAAGACTAATTTATATAAGAAATATTTTAAGATTTTTATCGACTCTTTCTCATTCAGAATGACCTATATATCCAAGTGAGAAATTAGATGACTAGTTTGTGCTGGAGCACCACACCTCCAATTCGTTCCGATGTTTAATTTGACATTGATTTGATAGAACAGACTATTCTTATTGATATAAGATTTTAATAAATTCAGTCTATTTATGACAAAATCCAATCATAGAAAAGAATACAGTATTGTACTGTAATATAGTAAAAGAGGGGTTGACTGTAAGTGCTGTCAAAAGCATATAAATGTAATGGACTCTCCCAGCACTCTCTTCCAGAAATTATATATGCCTTGCACATCCCTGAAATCTTTATCGGTTCTAAATTTATTGATTAATTAATTGAGTTATAGACTGAAAATCCATTAAACAAATTGCTATAAAATTTGATTTCAGCTATTTTTTCATTAAAAAATTATTTATTTTATAGATATAAGGATACAATTCTTGTTAATTGAATAATAATATTTTGCAATCAGGGCAAAAGATGAGAATTAATAAATGAGAAAAAATAAAATCGACCAAGAACAACTGAAGACGAAAATTAAAGCCCTTTTTATTTATCTGCGATCAACTGAATATGATTTGGAAATTAATTAATATTCCCTTAAATTAAGTTTCAAACAAACAAACAATAAAAACGTATTATTCGCTCAAAATATTTTTAATTCTGATTTAAGTGAAGAATAAGTTTGAATAAAATATGAGAATTTTGTGCAAATAAAGTAATTTTAGATAAAATACTGAAATTAAAGCGAAATTCAAAATAACTTTTCTTCAAATTATAATTAAACGACTAATGATTATAATTAAGTCTAAGCTCACAATCAAAGCTAATCGACTCATCAGTTATACTCATTTGGATTACTTTTATTTTGAATAAATCTATTTTAGTTTTAGATTATAATTAATTCTTTTTAAATGTCAGTCAAATTTAAGGCCTCTATAATCGGATGAGCCTATACTCAATCCATTTGATAATTCAGTTAACTTTTTGGAACAATTAGCATAGGATTTGACTGATTCAGTGGATAAGTTAATCTTGAATCTTTGATGAATTTTTCAACACTATACTCGATCCCTGTCCTCAAATGTCTCAGATGAAAACTCTTTAAACTCCATACTGGTAAACAATAACTATTTTTTCAAGCAATCAAAGTATCTGTCATGAAAAGGCCAATAGTAGCAAGCATTAAAATTGATCAAGTACAGTAATCTTTTATAATAATAGCTTATTTTTAATTTTATCACTTTATAAGCCATAAATTGGATAAAACGATAAGATTTTAGTTTTTCATTCAATGGTTTTGTTGATATGGTTTGAAGAAAGTTTCGCTTTATTTATGAAATTCTCGTCCAATTTAAACGAAGCGTTAAATAAATTAAATAAAAGCCATATATTCTGAGCAAAAAAAAAGATACAAAAATAATATATAAAAGAGTTTTGGAAAAGGATTCGAAAAGGATGTTGGGGTAAAATTATTACTCAGATGTTTCATAAAATTCAAAAAATTTTCATTCGATACAAATAATTATAAAAGATTTGATTGCATTTAATTATTTCAAAAAGAAATAATTGAATATTAAATATAAATTTTAACTATAAATGTGCTGACAATTGCTTAAATAGGAAATGGTTTCTGTATTTAATATACTGTACTGTACTGTAAGTCCATTTAATTAGTGCTTAATTGATGGCATGAACTGTTGTAATGATCTTTATAATCAGCGATACCAAGGTAATGGTCCAGGGCCTAACCCGTTGATATATGTTAAGTAACCTCTGATTTTTGCCGAACAATTACCCCTCACTTAAAAGTGAAACAGTTTATTAGTAGTCAGCTATAATGTCGTTGTAAGTAAAGGGGGTCTAAGAGGTTGGTTTAAAAATATTTACCACTATTAATAAAGAGATTTATTAATACTACAAATTTAAACAAAACCTGATTCTTTACTATAGAAATTCTAAACTATCATATGATTCATAAGTAAATGCAATATTTTATTTTATTCGTCAC
>JAQIWA010002578.1:0-12916 GCA_034693305.1 Eueremaeus valkanovi | reverse complement strand
TGCATTTGGACACCAGTTTAGAGGATTAAAGGATCATACAATAGATAAAAATGATAAGCTTAACTAATCCTCCAAACAGGTGTCCAAATGCAAAATGAGTCCACATGTAGTCCGTTTCACTTAAATAAAATAATTATTTTTTAACTAACTAAAAATTATGATTTATTTTACAATTCATTGCCCCCTTTCGATATATTACAAGGACGCAGGCTCTTTAGAGGTCTGGTGGGAACCAGATTCTTGTCTCTATTAATAATGTAAGCATTTGGTCATATACTGACACATTTGGGAAGCCTAGCCCAGGCTCTACAGTGTAGCCAATAATCGATTTGTTTAATTTCCTAATCTATTGATGCATTTATTTTGAACTCTAATATAAACAATCGGTCATTAAAACTGATTAAATATATCGAAATCAATAAAACCATTTGAATACTGGATATTATAAACATACGAATTGTTATCTTCAATGATATGATTTGGAGTAAACATCGATTCAAATAATATCCTTTAGTTTGCAATTATATTATCAAATTATTCAAAGTTTTAACACTTTTCTCTGATTTGGTTAAAATATATTAAATTTTTTATATAAAAGTTCATTAAATTGAATAAAACTCTTAAATATTTTGAAAGACATAAATATTATAAAAATGTTTAAAAATAAGCTTAATTTGAACAATGATTTTGTGGAAGAAATAGAGCCACCGATTGAATTGAGAAATCCATTGAAAATCACTGAAAAGCTACTTATGATTCCCGGACCCACTAATGTTAATCCTAGGGTGCGGGCGGCCGGTAAGCTTCCTATCGTATCACATATGGATCCTCAATTCTTCCAGGTCTGTTGAAACATACCAAGACTATATACTCCACTCTTTATTATGAACGTGAAGTTAAAAATTAATTTTAGTACAGATTCTTCGAGAAGTGTCTGCAGGTATTCGCTATGTATTTCAAACTCGCAATCAATACTCGCTGGCCATCACTGGTTCTGCTACCTGTGCAATGGAAACTGCTATTTGTAATTTACTCGAACCGAAAGATACTTTGCTTGTGTTGGTATCGGGACTTTGGGGTCAAAGGGTGGCAATTATTGGTCGCAAACACGGGTTTAATGTAATTGAATTGAATGTCAATCAATTGGGAAGTGTTTTCGATATTAAACAAATCGAAAGTCAGTTCAAAACAAATTAAATATATATTTAATAATAAATAAAATATAATTCATATTTTCAAAAATATTTCAGATGCGGTCAAAGTTCACGGACCAAAACTGATGTACGTGTGTCACGGAGAGTCAAGTGTGGGAACACTACAGCCATTGGACAGAATCGGCACAATCTGTCACAAAAACAATTGTCTTCTGTTAGTCGATGCAGTCGTCTCCCTCTGTTGTGCACCCATTCATATGGATCACATGCAAATCGATGCCATCTTCAGCGGTGCCCAAAAAGCTCTGTCCGGACCGCCCGGAGTCTCATTGATAAGTCTTAGCGATAGAGCTGTTCGTGCGATCAAAAGCAGAAAAACAGAAATCGATTCGTATTATATGGATATTAATTGGTTGGCAAAGGCCTGGGGTTTGGATAATGAGATTAACAATACTTTTATATATCATTACACACCAGCCATGTCTTTGATCTATGGCCTGAGGGAAGCGCTGGCATTAGTGGTCGAGGAAGGCCTACAGAATGTTATTGAAAGACATGAGAGGAACAGTCGTATCGTTCAAAATCATATCAATTCATTAGGACTTAAGTTTTTGGTCGACAGACCAGAGCATAGATTACCGGCCATTATATCTGTTATCGTTCCGAACGGTATTAATGCCAATGAAGTCAATCAATATTTGTATGATTTCTATAATATCTCAATATCTGGTGGTTTGGGTCCGACTGCAGGAAAAATATGGAGAATCGGTATTCTGGGTGTGAATGCAAACCATAAAAGTGTAAGCATTTTGTGTCGAGCTTTCAGTGAAGCCATTAATCAACAAAAGGATAATAAGATTTCAAAATTATAATTGTATATTAAAATCTATACAAATGGAGTGCACATACAGTACAGGCACAAATTATCTATAATTCCAGGTTCTATTCTTTAAAGAACACAGGTCCTATTGTCCAAATGTTTGTACAAAATTATTGATATAAGATTAAAATAAATGAACTTGATATTTTCCTAATTAAATTTATCATTAAAAATTCTTTTTAAATGATCCAGGTTAATAATTATTTATAGTAAGTATTCGAAAAATCATTATAAGAATCAATAGGGAATTCCCGCAACATTTAATAGATTAGAAATTTTGATTAGTTCTGGTTGAATTAAATTGACCATGACACTTATGATGAAAAATAGGTTAATCTTCGTAAAATTTGATTGAATGATTATTTGAAAAATCTTAGCAAGTTGAGCTACAAGTGCTAGAGGTGGATTTCATATATTTATTTGAAAAATAAGTGAGGTCTTTTTCCAAATTTCGGTGTCTGGTGAATATTTTATGAACAGAGTACATTTAGGTGGGATATATCCCCCGTTTGAAATGCAAACCGAATACAATTTAAAGAATGCCCTGAATTGTGAGAGAACTCTGCAGTCGAGCAGAAAAACTAGACATTTTTCAATCATTTGTAAACATTGATAAAATTGAATATTTTCTGTCCTTGATTAGTTAAACCTTGATCTTTTAAATAATCAGTTGTTGATCCGATAGAGAAATAATTGTTTTATATGAAAGGCCGATAAGTGTTGTCTTAGTGTTCAGTCTATTTATGATTATTATTGTCTGAACTAAAGATATATAAGAATAAAGTCAAAACAAAATTATTAAAGAAAGCGAACGATGTATTTCCCAAATTCAATTGACCCGTTCAATTGGGCCATTACTATATTTATCGGTTTGGTTACCTTATATTTGGTGCGATTCTATGTCAAAGTGTATACTTTACCTAAGGGTCCCTTTCCTTTACCATTAATAGGAAACGTTTTGCGTAATTATTTTTGAAATAATTATTTTATTATTCAATTCAATATTTCTATATTTTTTTATAAAAAGTGTTTCGAAAAACAAAAGTAAATCAATTCATAACAATCACTGAACTGCACAAAACCTATGGACAGGTATTTACGCTATGGTTCGGCAATACATCAGTCGTTATGATAGGAGACTATGAACTCGCGAAGAAAGCATTCAATTCAAAGAATAACGAACTGATGGGCAGACCAGACATAGCACTCAAAAGACTGTTGACTCAAAACAATGGATTAGATGTGGTCTTCACAGATCACGGACCCGTTTGGGCCAGTCTTAGACGAGTAGCTCATTCTGCTGTCAGGTATTCAAATGTACCTGGAGCAATCGGTCTTATTAAAATCTAATTTGCTTGAGTAAAAATTAGATCTTGGTCAGACTGTCTCACTCTATTATAGTTTACATTTAATGTGATATTAATTATGAATAAATTGATATTAAGTTAGATTTTAATTATAGAAAACTCGCGGTAAACGAGAAATTCGCTGAATTGGTTGACGACGTGGTCGACGAAACGGTCCAAACAATTATAACTAATGTGGGCCCCAATCAGGCATTCAACCCAATCAGCTATATCTATATGACTGTCTATAACATCATCGCGTCGTCCGCTTTCGGAAAGAGGTTTTATATAAACAAATGCAAACTTTGAGAAAATTTCATAATTTTTGAATTTAGATATTCATGGAATGACGAAGAGCTGAAATTCTTTGAGAATAGTTTCGAATTTTTTAGAAAGCACACTGCTGCTTTGGCCATACCCGATAGGGTGCCTATCCTTAAACCATTTTATTACAGAACCTTTAAAAGAGTGACAAAAACTATCGAAAATATATCGATAACTATCCGCAAGAAGTATATGGAAAGACTGAAAGACCATCAAAAGGATGTGATCAGAGATTTCTGCGACGCTCTGATTGAGGCCAAAGAGGAAGCCATTAGTGTTGAGAAGGAATCAGCGCCTCATCTGAATGATGCGAATCTATCGCTTGTTGTTTTGGATTTGTTTTTTGGTTAGTATTATATTTGGAAAACCTTTTTAATTATTCCCAAATCATAATCAATGAGAATATAGTTTTCAATTATAATATTTGATCCGTATTTCTCTGATCAGCCGGTAGTGACACAACTCAATACATGATGCGATGGATTATACTATTGATGGCAAACAATACGGAAATGCAGATTAAAATGAGGGAAGAAATTGAGAATATTATCGGCGATCGTATGGCCACACACGAGGACAAGAATAAGTGCCATTACGTCAACGCTTTTATTGCTGAAACTTTAAGATACAGAGGCGTCGCGCCAACTGGTGTACCCCATACAGCACTGGTTGATTATAAACTGGGTTAGAATTGGCTAAATTATTAGATTTAATATTTAGTACAATATATTATAATTGAATAAAATATAAATAAAAACTTTGTGCAGACAATCATAACATACCGAAAGGCACTATCGTTTTGGGGAATCTATTGGCCATATCTCAGGACAAGAATCTGTTCGACAGACCGGAAGAGTTCGATCCAAACAGATTCTTAGGCTCTGATGGCATATTCAGTGCACAAATCACAGGTTTCGTACCCTTTGGTATCGGAAGACGTATTTGTTTGGGCGAAAAGTTAGCGCTGGCAGACCTGTTCCTCATCACTGTTCGCTTACTTAAGTCTACTTCCGATTATTTGATACGATTACCCGGCGGTGACGGATCAGCAGATTTAGAGCCCAATCCTAACGTACTTTTGTTCAGTACTCCCAAACCATTTGAAATTATTTTTGCCGAACAATAAATGCATTGATTTTTGTTTGAAATCAAATAAAAGCTTAGAAAAAATATTAGTTCTATTCCTCTCGTCTTTATTTCGGCAGATACTCACAAATGATTTTATATAATATATTGATTGTTAGTAAACATTATAAAAACAATTGAATGAATTGCTTTGGTAGTAAACAAAGAGCCTGTATAATTTACTGAATTTAGAAAATCAATCAATAACTTAAAACTTATTAAGATATGATCGGATTGTATTGAATTCTGAATCAATTAATCAAAAAACTTGAGTTATATTATATAATCAGTTAATTTTACAAAAAATTATCTGGACTTATATGAACTTATTTATCGTTTGAACTGTGCATTTTCTGAAATACTGACTGTCCTTGATTGTTTTAAGTTTTAATTAATTTTCATGACTATAATCAACCTTGATAAGTTATATGTCTGTAAAATTATAAGATTTTGATTGGTCTATAGTTAGTGCAGAATCAGTGCACAAATGTTTGTTTATTCGTATAAATACCGATAATTAGTATATAATATGTTTCTCTAATTGAATATATGCTCTATGTCTTCAAAACAATGATGTATTTGCAAAATTCAATTGTGCCAATCGATTGGGCCATTACTATATTGATTGGATTTATAACTTTATATTTGGTGCGATTCTATACTAAAGTCTATACTCTACCTAAGGGTCCCTTTCCTTTACCTCTCATCGGAAATATTTTAAGTAAATTCTATAAATATATGGTTTTATTATTCAATTCAATTAATTTTGAGTTATTTTTGAAAAGTTTTTCGAAATACAAAAGTAAATCAATTCATAACAATCACTGAACTGCACAAAACCTATGGACCGGTATTTACGCTATGGTTCGGCACTACACCGATGATCATAATAGCAGACTATGAACTCGTGAAGAAAGCATTCAATTCAAAGAATAACGAACTGATGGGAAGACCAGACATAGCAATCAAAACACTGTTGACTCAAAACAATGGATATGATGTGGTCTTCACAGATCACGGACCCGTTTGGGCCTGTCTTAGACGAGTAGCTCATTCTGCTGTCAGGTATTCAATAGAGAGCCTCTAAATGTTTAATCAGAAAATAGGTTAAACTTATTAACTAAATAGAAATCACTTTAGTTTAGTATTGATCCGGATTATAGTGATTAATAATCACTGATTATATTTTTATTCCATAATAATTAATATCAAAAATATTTCAACTTCAATACTGTTAATGAGTTTCTTTTAAGAATTAGAGAGTGAACTGACATTCAACTAATTATACTGTACTTTCATACTGTAAATGTAGATCAGAAATGTGCGAGATAGAACCTGGCATAGGATAGATATGATCTTTTTTATTTTATACCCTAATCTCACACTAAATAAATGCATTTGAATTAAAGTACTTTTGAATATTGACAGAAAACTCGCGGTAAACGAGAAATTCGCTGAATTGGTTGACGACGTGGTCGACGAAACGGTCCAAACAATTATAGCTAAAGTGGGCCCCAATCAGGCATTCAACCCAATCAGCTATATCTATATGACTGTCTATAACATCATCGCGTCGTCCGCTTTCGGAAAGAGGTTTTATATAAACAAATGCAAACTTTGAGAAAATTTCATAATTTTTGAATTTAGATATTCATGGAATGACGAAGAGCTGAAATTCTTTGAGAATAGTTTCGAATTTTTTAGAAAGCACACTGCTGCTTTGGCCATACCCGATAGGGTGCCTATCCTTAAACCATTTTATTACAGAACCTTTAAAAGAGTGACAAAAACTATCGAAAATATATCGATAACTATCCGCAAGAAGTATATGGAAAGACTGAAAGACCATCAAAAGGATGTGATCAGAGATTTCTGCGACGCTCTGATTGAGGCCAAAGAGGAAGCCATTAGTGTTGAGAAGGAATCAGCGCCTCATCTGAATGATGCGAATCTATCGCTTGTTGTTTTGGATTTGTTTTTTGGTTAGTATTATATTTGGAAAACCTTTTTAATTATTCCCAAATCATAATCAATGAGAATATAGTTTTCAATTATAATATTTGATCCGTATTTCTCTGATCAGCCGGTAGTGACACAACTCAATACATGATGCGATGGATTATACTATTGATGGCAAACAATACGGAAATGCAGATTAAAATGAGGGAAGAAATTGAGAATATTATCGGCGATCGTATGGCCACACACGAGGACAAGAATAAGTGCCATTACGTCAACGCTTTTATTGCTGAAACTTTAAGATACAGAGGCGTCGCGCCAACTGGTGTACCCCATACAGCACTGGTTGATTATAAACTGGGTTAGAATTGGCTAAATTATTAGATTTAATATTTAGTACAATATATTATAATTGAATAAAATATAAATAAAAACTTTGTGCAGACAATCATAACATACCGAAAGGCACTATCGTTTTGGGGAATCTATTGGCCATATCTCAGGACAAGAATCTGTTCGACAGACCGGAAGAGTTCGATCCAAACAGATTCTTAGGCTCTGATGGCATATTCAGTGCACAAATCACAGGTTTCGTACCCTTTGGTATCGGAAGACGTATTTGTTTGGGCGAAAAGTTAGCGCTGGCAGACCTGTTCCTCATCACTGTTCGCTTACTTAAGTCTACTTCCGATTATTTGATACGATTACCCGGCGGTGACGGATCAGCAGATTTAGAGCCCAATCCAGACGTACTCCTCTTGAGTACTCCCAAACCGTTTGAGATTATATTTGCAAAACAGTGATTGCATTGAATTCGGAATCCATTTATTAAAGCTCTTCTCATATGAGTTATAGTGATATTCTGTTTACAGCATAATATCAAATGCTTTCATACAATATAACTGAATATTCTGTCAGATAATGAATAATTAAATGTAAATGAAATCAATTATATTCCGTACTATTGATCACTATATAGGGATAACTTTTGATTTCATATTAACCAAATTTAAAACATGGAGAATCACTGTAAACATATGTTCTGTATAGTTTTATCAAAGTATTGCTGATAAACTATAGTGAATTTAAATTTGAGTTGGGCTCAATTCATACACATTTATAATAAAGAGTTCATTTATATTATGATTAAACGATTTTTATTTCTATTATTTATTTTGACTGAAATTTCAGGTAATTTGAAAAAAAATATATTTTAATTAATTGTAAATAAAATTATTTGTATTAACAGTAATTCTCGGATTGGACGACAGTGAGGACGAGGATGTTATGCTAGGAGGCAATCGTTATCCATATCCACCTGATAATTATTATAATGATCGAGCTAAATATAAGAATGACCTAGCCACAACTCCCGTTACTACTACTACTTCGAGTATAAGTCCTGTCACTACTGGTTATAACAACCCGTTTGCCCTAAAGTTAATCAATATGCTTAGGAAAAGAAAAGAATCAGGGTGGAACTTCTAATGGGTCGATGGATGAGAGTTTGTCACACTATTGATTCATAAAGTGTCAAGGACGATCTTTTAATAGTGATATTTCCTAATTTAATTTCGATTCCAATTTAATTTCAATTATATAATCACCCTGGCACCATGAAAAGTTGTCCACGTCCATTACACACTATTCCTTATCAACAATAGCCGAGGGCTTGCTATTACGCAATTCTGTTTGATGTTGTGCACCAAATAATCAATAAGCCAGGATCAATATTCACCCGGAATATAGATTGACTACACGTTTATTCCGACTATTTTATTGAATGCTTATAAACAGGACATTCAGTGTACAGTATATAATACCCCAGTCATATATGATTTGAAATTTTATTTAATTAAAAATTAATGAATTGAAACATATTTTTGATTACAATTAAATTAATTTTATTTTTAAATAAAAATTATTAAAAAATAAGAATAATTTCGGAAAAAATTCTTTTTGTTTTCATGCATTAGAACTAAGGGGCCGGCATAACTAACAGTCCAATAGAACAAGCGGCTAAACATTGGCCGTGAATTGTATAACAGGCAAATATTCCTGCCGGCGCTCCCAATCCTAATGTTATGACACCTAATAATAAATGAATTTCAGAAAATCAAAATATTTTATAAGCAAAAGGTACGCATTAAAAACTGTACCCGTTGCAACACCAAAGGTCGATAGACAGCCAAACCAAGCTGTATCACAGGCCATTTCACAGGCGCCAAAACCAGCGGCCATACTAACGATTCCCGCCTCTGTTTGTTGGCAGAAGACTAAAGCAATCAATAGAATACAGATTTTTGTATTCATTTTAAATGAACGAAAAGTTAATCAAAATTCAGACAAATTATAGATTAATAAAACGTTATAAATATCTGATCGCTGTTTGCATTGAAAGAGTTAATTTTTGTCTCCAATACCATATGTTTTATTAAGTGAATGACAGGGATGTGGAAAGTAAGAGTTGTTTGCTTACTACATGAAAAATGGTTCCGGTTAGGCAATACCCTTGTGATTGTGGAATAATGTTCAGCTTATTCGTAGTATAATACAAGTCAGTGATAGGCAATGGGGAGGGTACAGAGGGTAACCCCCCCCCTGAAATTTTTTCCGAGGCTGACCCCTTTGGTCCCGAGGCTGAGGTTTTCAGGAAAAAACTTGAAAATGCGGCATTTTGGCCTTCAAAGTGATTCATTTTACCCCTTTTGGCATACCCCCTGTCGTCAGACCCATTGCCTATCTCTGATACACGTAAATTAAGTTTTAAATTTTTATTTTTCGACTTTCCTAAAAATGTGCCAGTTCTACATCCCTGATCAATAAACTGCAGTCTTTGAATATTAATTGCAGACTCGTGTCTATGGTTTTGAAGAAAATCTAGAATTTCTTATTTAATATTTAGGAAAAAATTGATACATATATTTGGAAAATAAATGCTGCCATGATCAATTCATTGATTATTTTAAACATTTTCTCTCTTGAAATTACATTGAATAGACTATCAGATCTATTATACACTTTTAGTTCTACACTTGTAGTTATGTAAAACCTAAAACCAATTTTAGTGAAACTAACGATTTTTTATGATATAAATTACACAATTATCTCATTCAGAATAAAATGTTTTACAATTGCTTATAACTACAATATTGTGGTATATAATAGATTGCAGTATAATACTACTTGAAGTACAGTCTATTGACAATAATTAAATAAAACAATACAAGACTTTAATTGACTTTATTCTGAAAATATATGCATTTTTATTCAAAGCAAGTAATAAAAAAATATTTTTACAATTGATTTACAATTGCATTCATTATAATTTTTATAATGAATAGAATCACCATCACTATTTTTGGAGCTCTGATAATTGAGGTTAAAACAAGCTATAATTGTTTAGATTACAAACAACTGTATCGATAAACTCGTGTCAATAATAGCTTGTCTTCTATTCATTTATATATGGCTTATATTATGTAATATCAGAAAATTGAATGTTCATTGATATCAAAGTTCACACACATATGGTATGAATAAAATAATTTGAATGCAAAGTCTTTAATACGAAACTTACAGAAAAGGTATTTTCTTTCGGTATGAAAATAAGGCTAAATATTCAATACGAAGATGACAAATATATCACACGTCATATTTGATCTGGGTGGCACAATCATCAATCAAAATTCTCTATACAAGGTATTCGAAGAGTTTGTGAAGAAGAAAGGTATAAGTGTACCTGCTCATTTTATTGGTATGTATTGAATTCAAAATTTTCATTTATTAACAAATCATTTGATATTATCGGGCAAATGACATGGCTCACTCATTATTATAAAATGATATATTACCTCTATGACCAAGATTCAAAGGGGTGTCTTCGGTCTGGAATTTTGGACCTTGATCAATTTCGATAGAGAGATAATATCATTTGACACAACATTTCAATTGGAAATTCATTCCTATCTCTAATAGTTTTCGAGATATTTGATATCGAAATTTCGAGTTGCATTGAAAACAGACCAAAAGTCTGATCTTCAAAAATCAATTTGACCCCCGCCCCTAGCTCAAAAAATTCTGAAAATTTGTTGATAGTATCCTTAAATAAAAAGGAAAATTTTAAATTGGATTCCAGAGGGGGTTCAAGAGATTTTCTGAAAAATTGATTATATTTGTATTACATTGTGGCGACCATCAAAAAGACAGGAGTGCCTGGTCTGACCGGACTTGGGATGACTTGGTCTACCAACCTGCTTGACCATTTCTATTATGCTGAGGCGCTGCATAATTCAAGATGTTAACCGAAAATTGTTTTCTGAGCATTTATTACTCACCGACATGTTCTACCTGACCAACCGGCCTGCTATTGCGAGCCCGTATGTGTAAAATATGCATGTTTTACACTCGCTCGAAATACGGCAACACGAATCTGTTGGTTGCAGGACCCAAGTTCACAATATTCACTTTTTGACATTTATATAAATAATCAATTAAGATCTATTGCAGTAAAGTGTTCAAACTGTGTGATGTGCAAATATGAGTAACACCAAGGTGAAATCCAGAAATATGTTTTGAGTATGTTTTATTGAGATTATTTTTCATTGCTCAGTCTTCATTTATTTCTTGTAGTTTTCGCTCTAGATCTTGATGAATTATGCCATTTTTCCAATATGGAACGCAAAAATGCAACGATTTAAGAAAAAAAACTGATACATGTATTCGATAATTTTTAGGAAGGATGATCTTGAATTGCTGAAATTTTACATAACCCTAGTGGTTTTGGCCCAGGAAACAGTGCTAGTTCAGTGCTACCGCTGCTGCACTAGTGAAAACGACGCGGAAAAAATTTTTTGCTTGTAGCTTCACAAAAATTGGAAATTTCATTGAATTTTTTCATCAGGTTTAGTCTGCAGCTTCATTTGAGCGTGTTAGGGTGTTTTTGACATGAGTGTATCAGGTAGTTGTAAACAAAATTCCTATCTTTTGAACCAGAAAGAATATTTCAAATCTGTCTAGGCCAAAATGTGTCTGGGTCAATTGCGAATATTTACTATGTGTCGATATAATTGCTTATTCCTAAGTATTTTTAAAATTTGAAAAACCAAAATAAATTTTGGTCGAAAAAAATATTGATATAAAAAAATTTTCCCTGGTTGAGCTAGGTAACATGTTTTAATCTATGAAATAAATATCGAAAGTAATATGAAATTCAATCAATATCAATGCATTTTTTTGAACGACCTGCTATGAAGCCATTGCACATAAAGTTTACAATCTGTTAAAGTTTAGAAAACTGGAATTTTTAAAAAACATTCTTTTTTCCTATCTCAAATTAATATTAACTAGCACAAATATAATTATTTCACCCTTTTAACAATTATTACTGAAATAAATTTCATTTTAAGACATATTTATTTCCAAATTCGTAGTATTTGATTAATATATTTGAAGAACACACTACTTGTTATTAAAGATAGCCAAGGTGGTTTAGAGAATTGAAAAATAGGTATCTTTAATTTTACAGAAGCCATACATCTATCTAACCTCCAGCCTTTCACTTACCCTGTAACCAACTAGTTTTGCTAAGCTTGGCCATCCACACTGGAATATGAAAAACTATTATCTCTATATTTTATTATCATTTCATCCATGTACTCAATATCGATCACCTTCTCATTTTTCACATGATATTTGTCAATATTGTTGATTAAAATAATTAAATATCAATTTAATTAAGAAAATAAAGAAATATGATTTGATTAATACAGTTGTGTAATACGATTGCAATTATTTGCATATTATAGTGGAAAACAATATTTCACTACTTTATTAACATCTCATCTCTGACTATCTGATAGAGTTGTCAGAATTGTTCAGTTAGAATAATGTCAGCCAAACTATTTTTAAGAAAGGCGTTGATTAACTTCCCATAGGGACTCCCCTAGATAATTTTTTTGCTTCGTTTGAAAAAGTCTTTTGTATTAATCAAGAAAATATAAAAATAATTTCTATCGAATAACCAGAAGTTTATGAAAAAGTTGAAAGAGGTTCGAAAAAGCTCCATAGAAACTAATGTTATAATTTGGAAACTCAATTTTACCTATCCCTGCCGCCTCCTGTCAAAA
>JAQIWA010002577.1:0-12919 GCA_034693305.1 Eueremaeus valkanovi | reverse complement strand
ACTTATTTTTGTATTGTTTAACCGTATATTCAATTCAGTATTCAATAAAATCCATTTCTAATTCAAAACCCGTGTTTAAGACTTATTTTAACCGCGTGTTAACGGTAAAGTGACCTCTCTCGTTGGCATCTGCACCTCTCCTAGCCAAGCCACCCCAAGAGCATAAGTGCTCGCTACATTTCTGGTGTTAGGTGCTTGGGGCAAAAGAGTCTTCTATCGACACTTTGCCCTCTCCGAACAGAATGCCTCGAACGAGGTCATCATCAGCAGACTCGCCGTTGCGAGTACTGCAGGACCCGAACCGCAGCGTAAGAAGCATTTTCGCTCAAGCAGTGGATCTAAACGCGGGAATCAGTGCGATTCCACCAGGGGTAAATGCAAACGCCCCGACAGTGAGCCAACTACCCCAGGGTAGTGGGCAGAGCAGCTCTCCGGCGCCACTAAGTGAAGCAGAGCGCCAGGTTTATGAAAATTTGCGTGCCAATCACCCACATCTGTTCACGCAAACGCAACCCAATCCCGACCACGACTACGTTGCCGGGACGATTGATGTACCAACTAGTGGGGAAGATCGATCGGGCACGGAAAGTGTCGCGGTCATAACTAATGGGGACACCAAACATGGTGAACAGCAATGACACACAGATAACACTAACCCGTGAGATGTTCAGTGTTATGGGACAGGAGATTGCGAGAGCAGTAAACGGAAGCAGCCATAAGCCGGTGGTAATCAAGCAGACGGCTCCAAAGTTCGACGGTAACCGCGATAAAGCCATTGATTGGCTCGAGGAATACGAAGACATCGCGAGAATGAACATTTGGGGACCGGAACAGAAGGCCGTTTATCTGCGTACAGCGCTTACCGATGACGCGAAGGTCTGGTATAACGGAGTCTTCCACCGAGAGCAGCCATCTTGGGACGACTTCTGCACTGCCTTCTTGACCGTATATAAGCCCGTTGGCTATGAATGTCAGGTAAGACGGGATATTTATATTCTTAAACAAACGGATAACGAAAAACCCACTCAATTTATGAATAAGATGATAAGTCTAAGTAGAAAGGTCATTCCAACAATGACTGAACCCGATCTTGTAGAGTGTTTAAGAATGGGACTAAATGAGAAATACGCGGAGTCCATAATTAAGGACGAAACTGTAGATCAGATTAGGATTACGTTTAACAGAGTTGAGAAGATCCGGGAAGAGGGTGATAAGAATCGTAAACTGAGTAACAATTTCAATAAGGGTAACTCATTCCAGAAGGGGGCTCAAAATGCTCAGAGACAGGGTTACAACTCTAATAGAAACAACCGAACTCAGAGTCCAAACCCGCCGCCCGGACCCAAAGAAACGGGGAATAGCGAGTTTAGACCACAGTATAGCGGATATAGATACCGCTGCTTCAACTGCGGGAATATGGGTCATCCCTTCCGGGACTGCCCAGAAGCCCGTAATGAAGACCGAATCGCGGATAATCTCAAGAAGCTTAGGGAAAGCAAAGCCCCGAATCAGATAACACAAAATACCATAATAAGCAGATCGGAACCAGAGCCCGCCCGTGAGCGATCGCCTAAACCTACCCAGGCTAACCCAAAACAGGGGCGGGATAAGAGAGTGAGTTTTTCCAGTTCTCCTCCTCGGGATAGAGATAGCCGCGACCAACCCGAAGTAACCCGTAAGAAATGGGGAGGAAAGGCGAAATCCTTAAACGTATTACTGAGTGTCCGGGGAAAGCGGACGAAAACAGTAGGATCTGACCCCGTCGAGAAGCGGTTGACTGTAGACAATGCGCCTATAGTGGAGATACTGCTGCATGCATTCAAAGTTGAAGCCATGCTGGACACCGGGGCCACCATCTCAGTAATCTCGACAGAACTCGCGAATGAAATCAATTTACCGCTGTTAGAATGGCCTTATGGCCGTATGACAGGCGCGGGTGGGAATAAGATAAAACCCGAGGGACAGGCTGAGAACATTAGAGTAGTGTTCCGCGGGAAAGCAGTACATATGCCATTCGTAATCATATCGGATATGGTTCCAGATGTCATACTCGGGATGGATTTCATACGAAGTCTGTCATTAGTGATCATATCTTCCCATAACTGCGTGGAAGTCCTGACAGATATCCCGTCAGAACCCCAAATAGCCGAGCTGGGGAGGTCCGAGCAACCGTTTCCTAGTGAGAACGCAACGGCCGCGGAAGTAGAGGCCTTAGAGAACAATATGAAATTTGAACGACTAGACTCAGATAGTCAGTCAGAAACCGAGGATGAGTCGGTAGCCGACTCAGACCCAGACCCGAACGTGGGGAGCGAATCGGAATCCGAATCTGACGATCCGGAAGAGGCCCAAGGTGAGCTAGTAGCTAGTGGGTCGTGGGTACAAGCATGTCTATATGACGCAGAACGTGAGTTTGCGTACGAGAATGATCCGCCGACACAAGAATTAGTTGAGTGTCGACCAGACTTCACGGCTGATTTGTTAGTGACCGGAGATAAGACCCTGCCGCCCCATAGCCAGCAAAGGGTGTGGACACATACCCGGCTATTAACCAGTGGTGTGTTCTATGTTGAACTTCATCCTATAGTTAATCCAAATCGATTAAACATACATTCAGGGGTAGTCCGGTTGACCGCGGGAGCCACCCAAGTTGTGGTTATCAACCGAACCGCGGAAATCATTACACTCCGTTCTGGAGACAGAATTGGAAGAATAAGTGCAGTACCGGGTGAGATAATAGAGCCACGAGAGGAAACCAGTAGTACGCGAGCCAATGAACGCTCATATTTACAGAATATGTTCAGTAGCAGGGATGTAGTCAACCCAATCATTCCCGATCCAACAGTATACGATACACAGCCAGAACCCGTGAATACCGGGTGCAGAGACACAGAGGAGACAATGAGTAGTCAGGGGTACGAGACTTATCTGAACCAATTCAATGTAGGCAATCATTTGTCGCGGAAACAACGACATAAGTTAGCGAAAGTTCTGGCAAACTACCGGGATAGATTTGTTTTCGAAGGAGACAATCTCGGGATAATTAAGAATGAAAGTCATAGTATAG
Source organism: Eueremaeus valkanovi (assembly GCA_034693305.1). NCBI lineage: Eukaryota > Metazoa > Arthropoda > Arachnida > Sarcoptiformes > Eremaeidae > Eueremaeus > Eueremaeus valkanovi. Next base: position 9,852 of record JAQIWA010002577.1, on the reverse strand, counting down.
ACACGGGTGATAATCGGCCCGTGAGTCAATCGCCATACCGTGTGTCTCAATGGGAGATGAAGGCGATAGAGGAACAAGTAAACGAAATGTTAGCGAAGGGGATAATAACCCCCGTGAGCTCTGAATGGGCTTCACCGGTGGTTATAGTCAGTAAGAGAGATAAGAGTCTGAGATTCTGCGTGGATTACCGCGCCTTAAATAAGATAACCAAAGACGATAAGTTCCCACTTCCCAGGTTAGACGATGCCCTGGATCTGTTGGGTCAGAACGACACGTTCACTACTATGGACGCGTGTTCAGCCTATTGGCAAATCAAAGTCGAACCGAGGGACAAACCTAAGACCACTTTTGTGTGCCATATGGGCACGTTTCAGTTTAATTACATGCCTTTTGGCCTTAAGAATGCGCCGGCAACTATGTCGCGCGCAATGAACAAAATTTTTAGTGACGAGAACAGGAAAAGTTGTGTCGTTTATCTCGACGACTGTATCACCTTTTCGCGGGGGTTCGACAAACACTTGTCGAACTTAATTCAGTTATTAGATAAGATGCGCAAGTTTGATCTTAAGCTCAAACCCTCCAAATGTTATTTCGCGCAGCAGAGTGTGTCCTTCCTGGGCCACAAAATAAGTGCAAATGGGATAGTACCCGACCCCGAACGAACTGAATCATTTAGACAATTCCCGAAACCTAAGACTGTACGCGATATTCGATCATTTTTAGGATTTGCGAGTTTTTACCGCAGATTTATCAGTAATTTTTCAAAAATCGCGCAACCATTGAATTTATTGCTCAAAAAGAACCAGGTGTTTGAGTGGACAAACCGACAGCAGGAGTCGTTTGAGAAACTCAAAGAATGTGTTCTGAACCCACCAATACTAGCCCACTTTGACCCGAACGCGGAACTAATTCTAAGAACCGATAGTAGTTACTCCGGACTGGGCGGACATTTGATACAAGTGCCCTCATATGAGCGTAGAAAGGAGGCCCGACTGTTGGCTTGCACGAGTCGAACGCTGAGCCCGGCCGAGAAAAATTACGCAATAACTGACCTCGAGTGTCTGGCCATAGTGTTTTCAGTAGAGAAATTCCGGCCGTATTTATATGGCAAAAGATTCAGGATTGAGACCGACCACCACTCCCTGTGCTATCTGCAAAGAATACGCAAAACAACGGGTAGACTCTGCAGGTGGTCGATACTGCTAGGCACTTATGACTATGAGATCAGATACAACCGCGGTCATGAGCATAATGACGCGGATTGTTTAAGTAGATACCCGCGAGAGGCACAACCGGGTGAACAGGATAAGGACTACTATCGAGATATAAGGCTTTCACAGCTGTCAGGCAATGACCAGTCGGATAGTGAGTCTGATGCTAACAGTCAGGCGCCGAGAAATTTAGAGCCACCAATAGACCCCGTATTGGGTACGGCTAATCTAAATCAACTCCAGGAACGAGACCCCGAGCTCAAAATCCTTAGGAATGCCGTAAACAGCAGCGCTTGCACAACACGAATAAAAGAAATACAGCAGAAGTATGTTATATTTCGCGGTATTCTGTATAAAAAGAGGAATATTCGGGGAAACGACAAATATATTGTGTGTGTACCACTTGAACTAAGAGACAGAGTGCTCAAGGCCTGTCATGATAGTGTCCTTTCAGGACACCAGGGACGGGACAAAGACGTACAATAGAGTTAATGAAAAATACTATTGGAAGGGGTTTTACTCAGATGTGGCCGAGTATGTGCGTACTTGCCATAAATGTCAGCTGCGTAAGGATGAACCCAGTAAACGTTACGGGATGTATAAACCAATACCACTCCCGGAACCCGATAGAGCTTTCCAAGAAATCTCATTAGATCTGATAGGACCAATAGTAGAGACAAGCCGCGGAAACAAGTACATTTTAACCATAAACTGTAGACTAACTAAGTTTGCTTTTGCGAAAGCATTACTCGATATACGGGATAAGACAGTGATGGATGCCCTGTATAATGACTTCCTACTCACGTATGGGACATGCAAAATACTCATCACTGACCAGGGCACTAACTTGTGCAGTGCGTATAGTGAGAGATTTTATGCCGCGCATAATATCACACATCGAGTGACCACTGCTTATCATCCCGAGAGCAATGGTCAGACCGAGAAGTTTAATAAGTATTTAATTGACACAATATCAATGACCGCGGGAGATCAGATAGAGGACTGGGATCTATACGTTAAACCAGCGGTTTATGCTTATAATACCGCGGTTCATTCCGCTACAAAGTTTAAACCTATTTATCTAGCGCTCGGAATAGACCCGGAGTCAGAAACTGACCGGCAGTTGGGATATACAGCGCTCACTGACCACCCTATCGATAGATCAGCTCAGTTAGACAAACTGAAACAGGACCGAGTACAAGCAGTACGTAATGCTGGTGCTAGGCAACAGCAAAACAAGACTGATAAGGATAAGAAAAGAAGTGAACTTGACTTACAAGTAGGCGATTATGTTGTATTATCACAAAAACATATGAAACTGGCCAAGGATGGTAAGCTATACCCGCGGTATACCGGCCCATATGTGGTAATTCGCCGAATAAACGATTTGGTGTTCGAAATCATGTCAATGGATGATCCCGTACGCTATGCAACTGTAAACGTGAAACGATTAAAACGATATAACCCGCGCACTGGAGGCGCAGACTTGGCAACAGAAGAGATAGTGGCGGACGAACTCGAAGCCGAAGCCGCTATCCAAAGGCCATCGGTTGAGTTCAACCCCCGGGTTGAGTGTGACAGTAGTGACACAGAAACCTACTTCGCGGATACAGACGAAGACAGGTGTTCTTATGTCAAAAATTCAACCGAAAGGTTGCCCCGGAGGAGTAGCCTCCGCCAGAACAGACGTAGTCCGCGGAAATACGATGACTACGTGCTGTACCCATTTGTACGCAATTAACAGGCAATCACCTCGAGTAGACCCTGTTAACAACTATGCCCGGACATGACTTATGAAAATAAACTAACCCTATAGGAACAGACGCAGTACTGTATATAAGATATATTAACTTAATTTAATGTAAAAATTCGCCAAAAACTTAAAAAAATTACAAAAAAAAATTAAGGAAAAGAAGTATAAAAACAAAATAAAAATTTAAAAATGCGAATTTTCTTTTTTTTTGAATTAGATAATCCGGGATATATATGTTTATAGATAATCATTTTCTTTTATTCTTTTGATTTTTATTATTTTGATTTATCAAACTCAGGGAAATTTTAATTTTATAGACCACACAAACACTCATTAACACCTCAAACAGTTTTAACACAAGTTTAGCGCAAATATTTGTGTGATTTATGCGAAGAGTGCAACGAATTTTGATATTAGTCTGCAGTGAAAACGGGTTTCGTTTAGCTAATGCACGCGTAAGAGCTGTGTTAGTGTTTGCCTCGCCCAGGAAAGGGTCAAAAAGGTTAACGTAATTACGCGGAACAAAAGGGGTTTAGTAGCAGTTTATGTAAAGCAAGGGCCCATTAGCTAACATATAATTAACACTTCTCCCCGGGAACAGACTAGTCGACTAGCGGAATAACTTTTTGGTCGCGAAGTTGCGAACATTAAGTGGAATTAAAAGTTAAAAATTCACAAAAAGTGCAATACAGCAGACAATCGACACATAATTCAGAATTCAGGTTGAGATCCAAACAGAGGCTCAAAGCACACCGCGAGCCAGATGTGAATGAAAATGCATAAATCAGAACAGAAATCGAAGTTTTTACACATTATCTCAGGAACACAACACATAATCCGTTTAATAAATAATCAGAGAAACCAATTAATAGCACTTTCGCGCAAATCTAATGTGGATTTCTGTGAATTCAAAACCAAATCTGTGGGAAAATTATAGTTGAGATATGCTGTCCAATGAGAATCTGAGTCCCGGGGATTGGACTCAGAACTGATGAAACTGATGAGTGAATCCGCGGAAGAGTGGATTCTATCATCATTTTGGTCCAGTGCTCAGAGTAGAACACATATACCGGGGATATAAGTAGTATACTATGGAGAATCTGACCCCAACCCGTTTCCAGCGACGAGTAATCGCGAGACTACTCGACCAAAATGACAAGCTGAGCCGAGTCATTTTTCTGGTTATTCTGATAGTACTGGTTCTGCTGTATTTTGGCCATCAGTACTGTCATCCTATCCGCAACTGAATTCAACTTTCATTTTCAAACCCCTGTATACGTATATAAACTAGTTTAGCCTAATTTTACTTTTATATAAAACTTTTTATTTGTATTGGATTTTATTTTTATTTTATTTTTCTCTTTATTTTAAAACTTTCTTAAGTTTGAGCTTTAAAGCTCTAATAGTTTGTAAAGGCTTTGCCGCGAATTAGTAGTAACTTTAGCCGCGGAAAGCTTACCTGTACCACACCGGACAGGAATTTAATGTTTAGTTTAAATAATCTTTATTTTCTTCTAATTAAATAAGTTTTAATTTTATGTTATATAACACCAATCGCGTGAAAACTGTATAAATATTTTGTGTAATAAGAGAAGTAGTGTAACAGAAGCTGTGAGCTCTCAGCCAATCAGACGCAGCATACCTGTGCTGAATGCTCTGAACTTTAAAAGTAGTGCAATCAATGCCTAAGAGTAGTGTCGTTTGAAATACGAAAAAAGTCAACAAAACCTTTAAAGTAGTGATTAAAATCAAATACTGTCCGCGAAGACAACATTCAAACCCGAGTTTGGTTTGACATTGAACTGAACAACACATCAGTACGACAGTAGTTGTGGAGTTATCATCCGCGGAGAGAGTGAACCAAAGACGGGATAATGAGTGCCAACACCCAGTCAACCGACCACTCATTAAGTAATATCAGCGGCTATATAGTCGGCCCGGAGGAGGAAGAAGAGTGGACAAAAGTGCTGGACAATATCGAAAAAGACTTTGTGGGGACGAAACCGATTGTCAGCAAAACGGGAATACGATTCGAGATCAGACGCCAACTACACACCGCGGTCAAGGCCCTCGAGGGTCTTGGACCCATTCCTGTAACTCTTCTGCACTATAGAACGGTACACATCTGTCCCTACTGTAAAACACCGGACTATGGAATGGTGTTCTGCACCCGCGGAGAACAGAATCGCAATGTCCCGATTGAACCCGGCCATCCTCAGTGCTATGACTGTGTTCTCGGAAATACCAGACCCGCGAAGGATTTGGTCTGCCGTTATAATGGCCACACGGGTACCTACGACTACGGGCCAGACAAAGGACAGTTTCGACTCGCGAACAAGTATTACTACATCGAGAAGGCGAACGCAGTGATCACTTGTGAGGACTGTGCCGAACAGGTGGCGCCAGAAGAGGTGATGACACACAAGTGCCTGCCAATACCAGCACTTACGGGACTGGCGGCCAAACAACTGCGAGACCAAGTCAAGCAATTAGAGACGGCCAACAAAGAACTCAAGAGTCAGGACCGAGAGCTTAAGAAAGCTCTTCACATCTATAGTGAAAACCTCGAGAAAGAAAAAGGAAAGGTCAAAAAGCTGGAGAAAGAACTGAACTCCGAGAGGGCCACCCGCCAGGCGCTGGTGGACAACAGCGAGACCGAGGCTCTCAGACAGAGCCTCGAGTGTATGACAGCGGACCGCGATTTGTACAAACGGAAGCTCGAGATAGAGGCGCATCGACACCAACGGCTGACTGTGGCCATGAACGACATCAACGAAGAAGCGCGGCGAATGGAACGCCTCCCGGATGGGGAGAATCAGTTCCGCGTGTTCTCAAACCCCGTGGACCCGAAAAAGGCTAAGAATGGCAACCCGCAAGGGACTGTTATCTTCAACGGAGGGCTGTTCCCAAATGGCCGGCGTATTTCCCATACTTTTACGCAGAATTCGTTTCTACAGCACATGAAGCGCTACATCTGCAGTCAGAGTGGTTACAGCCCCGAGCAGTTCGCCATCCTCTCCCTCTCCCACACCGTGATTCCATTGAGCTCTATCCTCGAGAGTGATAGACGTTTCACGAGTCTGTTCTCAGAAATTGCTTGCAATAACAACTGGTCGGTGAACGTAATACCGATCGCGATGGCCAAACAGATGGCTCAAAGTCGAATCGAAGCCAAATACATCGGACTTAATGGTGTATATCAACTACTGTCACAACCAGCGACTACCAGAGTAGAAGCCGCGGATGCCTGGGAGCGACTTATCGATCAGTACAACGGGATGATCAGTGATTGGGCGAAGGAATGGGCCGCAGAGCTGGCACGCAAGGATCCGCAGTTGACAACAACAGTCGAGAAGGTAGGGTCAACCAATGAGACCAGTGAAGGGAGGCCGACGACACCTACCGGGATCAAAGCCAGCGACAGTGGAGCTCGAGCGCATACATCAGCGTCCGCACTGACAACACCCGCCGCGACTCAAAAACAAGTGAAGTTCTCGGATCCGTTGAGCTCTTCACGAAGACTCGGGGAGAGCGACAGTGAATGCGAAGTGACTGAAGTGGACCCGAAAGGAGTATCGAGGTCATGAATGACCAGTGGTGAGACCACACCATCAGTGGAGAAAGAGCTGAAGCGAATCAGAGGACGAGACCCCGACACGAAAGCAAAGGCCAAAGCAAAGCATTCGGTCTTTCAAACACAGCTCAACGTGGTTGAGGACATCCCGTGCTCGCAGAGGGACCCGAAAGCCCGCGAGTACCTCCAAAACAGTCCGGGGAAGTCAACACCGAGACCGACTCAGTCACCACAAGTAGTGCCATCGACCCAGGCCTCGACTCCAGTGAAGTGCAAGGACTCGTTCGAACGCAGACGTGACAGTAGAGACGGACAGCAAACGAAGCGGAAGAAAACATCGCCGCCCGAACTCGATAGTGACACCAACTGACCGCAAAGGGTTCGCAGGAGCTCACCCCTTACGGGGGGAGTGAATTGTAGTGGGGTTTTGTCGTGCCTTAGGGTATCTGGCTAACCCCCGGAATAACTTACTTATTCTCTTATTATTCTTATAATTATTCTTAAATATTATTCCTTTTTATTTGTGTTATAATTATTCCGCGATCTGTAACTCAATACTTAATTCTTTTATTGTTTTTACATTTATTCTTAACTAGTTTTTCACTGAAAGTTATAATACTTTTGTTTACTTTTGATATTAAGAGTTCAATAACTTTTAACTTTTGTTCTCAAATATTCATTATTTCTTTTATATTATTTTTAGACTATTTTGCATTTACTCCGGACTCCGATAAACATATCGATGCATAGATTAAGAGCACTGACCTGAGCTTAATCCGCGACGGAATTAAGCCCAGGGTCAGTATAAAAAGCATTGTTCGCGGGAAACACATTGATTCGGTTTAAGTTGGTCTTTGAGTGGAGTTCAAGACTGAACAGAATAGTTAGGGATTGAGAAGTAGAGACGATCTGTATGTGATTTCCCGCTACCTTTGGCTTCGAGTAGAGAACACGAGTTCTCTATCAAAGTGTACGCGGAGTTCAACCTAATTGACCGCAAAGTGTATCGAATCCGAACTTATTTTTGTATTGTTTAACCGTATATTCAATTCAGTATTCAATAAAATCCATTTCTAATTCAAAACCCGTGTTTAAGACTTATTTTAACCGCGTGTTAACGGTAAAGTGACCTCTCTCGTTGGCATCTGCACCTCTCCTAGCCAAGCCACCCCAAGAGCATAAGTGCTCGCTACAGATAGAAAGTCAAAAGTTTACGAAATAATTATTAAATCAAAAAATAATTCATTTTTTTCTTAATTTTCAATTCATAGCCAAATCCCGTTCCAAAGTCAATACGCTGAGGACTGGTGTCTACCCTTCCCGGGCAGCAGTCTATTCAGGGCATTGGCTCAGTTCAATTGGGGACGTAATCTACTCGAAAAGCACCCGAAGTTCCTCCAGAGTGGGGCCGACTCGGGAGCAGATCAGCGAAGGGTCGTTTGTGATGACTATTGTAGGCAAGGGTTGGAACGAAAGACTGTCCGAACCAACAGATGAGCCATCAGTGCCACCAAACAAGACTGTTGTGGTTGAGGTCAAAGGCAAAGACATGGGTTTCGCGTGGGTGTAGCGACTGCCACTTGTCTGGTACAGTCGGGAATCACACTTCTCAAAGAGCCGGACCAAATGCCGGACAAGTAATCGATTATTATTTTATTCATTCATTTGTTTGTCACTAAAATCTAACCCTATTTATAATGAGAAAGACCTGGAGTTTATTACTAATTGTTTCAATTGTTTCCTTCAGTTCTTAACTCATATTCACTGCCCATCTCTTAGTTTAGTCTCTAATATAAGAAATTGTTGGAACCGCTCACGAGATTAGTATAGTTTTTATTCGACGGACACTAATATTTGCACAAAATTTTCAACAAATATTAATTGACAGACATTACCCGCTCTGGTCATCCCTGTTATCATTATTATTAGCGTTTACTTAAATATAACAAAAAATGCACGAGTTCGGTGTGTGACCCGAGCCCTGGTCTGGCACCATAGTTAGCCTGGCCTCAGACCTACTCAAATATATAACCCATTGATGTCGAGGTCGAAGGGTTCGAAACATATAAGGCTTTTCCAAAAAAATTAAGTAATCAATGGCAACATTGAATTTAAATGGCTAAGTAGAAGACCATTGGCCGCAATACGTGGGTCAGTATTGTTCTCATACTTCATGAAAAGGCAAAAGCAAGCACAGTATTCAATTATAATCTTCACAATAATCAAGGTTACAGTTTAAGTGAAATAATAGCTAACAAAAAGCTACCTTGCTATCTGATAGCCATGTCTAGGAATAAAATTAATTAATTTTTATAGTCTTTAAATCAAAGATAAGCTCTAATTAATTGAATGCCTTTCCGGACCTGTTTTTAGGCCTCTATTGCTATGACCTGTTTGCTATGAATAGACATTATTTTTATTTGTATTGAAATCAAGAAAAAAAAATCAAATGTTTTTCAAATATTTTAATTTATAAATAATTAGATTAAAAAATATTTAATAATATTATAAAAGTTTTTATTTATTGAAGACATTAGTCGTTAATATTTAAGTTTAGTTTTGATTATGTATTGAATAAATCACAAAAATATTGGATTTGAAAACAGGTTTTGAAATAACATTAAAAGTAATTATTTTGTATTTGAATTAAGATTTTTCGAGAAAATAATAAATAGTTTTGAATTGAAATACAATTTTAGGAAAAAGTTTGAAATAATAATGAATTGAATAATATTTGGAATTATTTTCGTTTGAATTAAATATAATTATAAATGAATTGAATTTTAATTAATAATAATTTTGATTAAGTATTGGAAGAAAACTATTATTCATTTGAATAATAGGTAAATGAATTGACTTCACAATCGATTGGCGTTTGAGTTGTATTGACATCTCTTTAGGAGATTTTGCAAACATATACTCCGAATAAATTTTCTTCGGTTCTAAGACATTATATTTGTCCGAAACGTAAAACAGTTCTTCAGCTGAATCTTCCAAATGAACCGATTATCTTAAATACAAGAATTTCAAAAACCTTTGAATTCTTTTTGGATCAATGGCTTCAATGACTAATTTATTTGTTTGACTTTCAATCAGATCATTCATAAACATAGTCTTAAACACATCCGAACGCGAAGTCAACAGAACTTTGGAGACAAAAATATTTTGTCTTCACATTTGATGTGACAGTCATTGAGTTGTTTGACATTAAAAGTATCGACAAAATAGTCATTCCTATGAATCCAATCAACGGTTCGTTTGAATGCTTTATAAACCTTAACATTCAGACCAATAGTCAACACATTATTCGGCAA
>JAQIWA010002576.1:0-12921 GCA_034693305.1 Eueremaeus valkanovi | reverse complement strand
AAGGGAAATGAGAACTTCAAATCTGTATCGACAATTTCCCTTGATTTCGGTGGAATAAATTTTTCTTCTGCTGAAAATATATCGTAGCCCACATCACGGCTATACATTTTCTTCGGCTTTTTTGCGTTCGAGGATGTCATTGTATAAGACAAATATTTATGATTCATTTTGAAATCAACTAATAGAGACATTGTTTCTTTGTTTATATCAAATTTTTTATTTAATATTGATGAAATATTAGAATAAATTTGATTGGCTTATAAATTACAAATTTATCACGTGATTTTAACTATAAATGAACAAACTTTCTTCTCGGAACGATCATTTAGCAATGGCTTCACTCAACTTATGTTTCGATGATATTAGAATTATATTGTGTGTTCAAGGCTATAGCCTTGATTATCAATTTATTTTAAGAGAAATTGGATTTTGGTGCAATGGAATAAGTGGCTCCATCCCCTTTAATTGCAAAATCAACAAAAGCCAATTGGATATAAAGAATCAGCAAACAATCTACGCGCTGGAAGAACAAGTTCATGGAATAAAGCTCAAGAAATCAATTGAACACGCTTTGGCATTAAGTGAAACAAAAGCTGTTCTAAGAACTCTGTATCATATGTCGAAAAATAATAATGGAAAGTATATTGGAATTTGTCGTGATGAGAATATCAATGGACTGCTATATAATGCTGGACTGGGAAGTTATGTTGTGGATTTAGATAATTTGGATATTTTTAGAAATTCTCAGCAAAAATGTCCTTCTAACAAAGATTTGCAAATGATAATGAAATCCGATCCAAATCGTTATTCTATATGCGATATGCACGAGAGATTGCGAAATGACGAATGGCCAATCTGTGCCAAGGTTAAAGCTGAGTTCATAGCGGAATATTGCAGAACGTATAAAAGCTATAATCAATAATTTCAAGAAATTATTGCATCAATAAAAAACAACATAAATCATGTCAAGGTCAGTATAAAATTTTATTTTTTATTTCCTTAACGTTTTAAATACGTTTTTTTATATAAAATGATTTATGCTGACAGGTATTTCATCTCTTTTTATTGGCTATCATGGAAGGAGGTACTTAATTTTTCCAACCGATATTTCATCAATGTTAATTTATTGCGCATAAATGGGTGGGGCTTATGGTTATATATAAATCAAATACTACTCAAATAAGATATATCTGTGATACTACAATGGACAAGAAAAGTGAAAGACAGCAATTGAGCAAATTATATAAATCTCAACATATTATCGATACTGTATGGAGTATATTAGGCGAAGATTTCGATGAATCATTCGAAAGACTGATGAAAGAAGCAATTAATTTGAAATCACTATTGGTCCATTCGGCAAAGATGAATAAATTTAAAATCAAAGAATTGGTCATTGAATATGGTTATGAGTTCGAAACTCTTGAACACCTTAAAATTTGCCTTGACGGTCTCAGAACTTTAAATTCGCTTGAAGAGTGCGATGGTAGAGAATCACCTGAAACCAATGTAACTTGCTAAATAAAAATTTCTCATTATATTTTAATTTGAAGTAAATAAAAATATTTTTAAGTAATTTATAAGTATGTAATCTGTTAAACCAAAATATATATATTTTTAATTCAATTTTTGTAACTTGTTTCTCTTTGAAATCAATAAATTTATTTAAAATGATGTTTACTTATAATGAATAATTTATGTACTGAAAGTTTGATATTAAATATTGAGCGAATACAGATTAACTTTGCTATTAATTCATCAAAGTTGTCTGCTATAGCTCGATTTTTTCTAATCATAATCATCAAAATCATGTTTTTGAATATTCAAAACCAATTCATAAGTTTGATTTAACATTTTGTGTGAATTCTGACTATTTGTGTTAATTTAAAAAACAGAAGTCGGATATTCCACAAATTATTAAATTAAATAATGCAACACACCAAGTTTTTAATTAAAGATATTAGGATTAAATTCAAACTTGTTCTAGATAGCAGTTGTGGCCGAGTGGTTAAGGCGACGGACCTCCGTTCGTTGGGGAGTTCCCCGCGTAGGTTCGAATCCTACCGACTGCGATATTTTTGATTTGGAATATAAATAAACAAATTAAGTAATTTCACAAAAAAAATTGTTAGAAATTTGTAAATTTGGTCCCTTTGTTACTTATTAAAATAAAATTTGACACAAAACAATTTTCGATATTTTTAAGATTTGACTTTTTGTATAAATCTATTTTGAAAAATTATAAATTTTAGAAACCTGGAGTTAATTCCGATAGAGTGAAAATTCTGAAATCCCAAATAAAAAATTCTAAATTTTTGTGAAAATTTTTGGGGATTTTGTGTAAATTTAGTGTTGATTTTCCGGATTTTTTAACATGGGATTTCCCATAGGAAAAAATTGGGCTCGTGCCGTACTTTTACTACAACAGACTTTATTTTACTATCGATTCTTTCAGAAATCAAATTTTAATATAAAAATAAATTAAGAAAATTTTGCAAATAAACAGATTTATTTGTACCAAGCTATTGATAATTGCACTTCTGTTTAAGATTCTATTCAAAGTTAAACTGGGTAAAGATAAAGCATTAATTATTATTCAAACAGTTATTATAATAATTACAAAAGCATTTAGGGTCACTTTTGTTTTTTTCACTGTTTTTCAATTAACATAATAATATTTTTTTTTTAATAAAAAACTTTTATCAAAATTGAAATTAATTTTTGTGCCGGTATATGAAAAAGAAGATCAAAGTATAGAAATTAAATACACAGACAAAGTCTGGTTAAAGCGATTGCATACAAGGATTGCATAATTTTTTCTTTTTTTGGTGTTTTGCCGTTGAATACGAACACAATAGCTAATGAAATTAAAATGATCCATTATCATTATAGCAAGCTTTTATTTTTGTTCAGTGTCAATTTTGTGTGTAATGAGAATACAGTTATTGTTGTATTAAATAATTTTGTCTCTTATATAATGTCAGGCAAACTGACTGTAAGATTGATTTGTTTAATATCCATAACATCTGTAACAGAGATAGGCAATGGGTCCGACGACAGGGGGGGTCAGCCAAAATTTTGGCCAAAATGGGTCCAATGAATCAATTTTTTCGCCCAAAAATCCCCTATTTTCGTGTTTCTCCGCAAAATCTTCCAAAATCAGGGGGGTCAGCCTCAGCCAAAATCCTAGGGGGTAACCCTCTTTACCCCCCATTGGCTATCTCTGATCTGTAGTGTCTCAAAGGTTTGAAACTGAAAATCGTATTCATTTTATATTAATATATAATCAAAATATTGTTTTCCTTTCATTTATCAATGTATTGACAATCCATACAATCGATGAATATTTGCAAGGAGCTCTCAAGTTTTATTCAAACCAATAAATATAAGGGTTTCAGCAGAGTTAAATTGATTAAAAATGAAAAATAGTGCCAAATTATATACCAAGTTCATTGCACTAAAATGGGTTTTTGATAATAAAAAATAATAGTCGTTAATATCAGTGTATATTCTGTGATAAAGTATGCAATGATTATACAATTATTTTCTATATTTATGGCTCGCATTAAATATATCAGTATTTTGAGAGATAAGCCGACAGTGTCTTGCTTTGCATTCAAGTTCATCTAAATTTATCCGCCAATTCATTTTGTTATTACCTGTCCCATTCTTAATTGAACAAGTTTAATGTAATAAATGAAACTGAATTCTGTTATTTATTCTGGGTCACATAAGTTATATGAGCATAGCTGGTCTCTATGGAAGCCCATCAACAATGGAATGAATGAATGAAATAACAAACAGAGCAAAAACGAGCTGACAGATCAGGATTTGAACTCATGACCTTGGCTCTAAAGTGCAAGCACACGGTCACACACTACCATTCCGCAAATTTTCAGCAAAATATTTTGTATTTTTAGTCTGGCTCATTCTGGAACTTATTATCCTAACTAGCTAAAGTTAAAATTCAATTATTTCCAAAATGACCCAGTGTCAGTTCCATAATATCTTATGCCAAATTATACTAATGATGTAGGAAAGCATTTCAAGTACTGTATCAGTATCAATTTATTAAGTTTTTGTTCGTTATCTTTATTATTGATAACTTACAGTATATTTATGATTAGTCTTCAAAGGGCGGGTCATTTTATAAATAAATTTCACTGAATTTCTCTTTACAGTAGAAGTAATTCTTTAAAACTATATTTGACTTTTAATAATACAGAATAAAGATATAAAAAAAAGAAAAGTCTCTAATAATTACCGTAAAAACCTTTTATAAGTTTTAATTCCAAACTAATTGTTAATTCATTTAAATTATTATTTATTTTGTAAAAATAACTTAAACTCAAATTATTTTTGAAACTTTATCAAAGTTTATATCTGGAAAATAGAGAAAAATGTTCCTGGTGATTAATTGTATTGGGTGTCTACCAATATTTGCAATCCAAACAAGTATTGATATATCAATCTTGCTGCTTTACTTTGGTATGATATTCGGTTTAGATTTCAATTATTTTGTCAATTCCTATCTGAAGCCAACCTATAATCAAATATAGCAAGATGCTTTATTGTCAAAAACAAAAATAAAGGATTCATTGATTATATATCAAATTCATGTGATATTCCAAACGGTTTTAAATATCAAAACTGAAATTATATTTCATATAAGAGATCATTATTTCAGACCAAAAAAATCTCAAAATTAATGATTGTATGAGAAGTAAGAAAATGAACTAAAATTTAGCTCAAGTTTTAAATTAATCATATTTTATAACAAATACATTCCTTTCGTTAAATTAGTATTATATGCAAAATATATGTAACGACTAATCATATGAATGATACAGAAATGCAGAAAAGGATGATATCTTAAAATATTTATCGTTTACTCGGTGTAAATCAAACGAATTTTGAAGTTCTTGTTCATTTTTATAAAAACAAGTATTTAATCACTTATTGCAGATCCAGATGAGTTTGAGCCCCATCTCTGAAATGAAATTCATCAAGATCACCTTCCTGTCTTGCTGAATTAGTCCCAGCCCTTCACTCACTTTCCACATCCCTGAATGTATAATAGGAATTGAGATTCGTATTGAAAATTGCTATTTATTTGATACGAACAGAGAATATTCATAGCATTTCATATGATATCATAAGAATATATCCAATTATAATAAAGGCTTTGTTTCCACAGAATATTCTATAATTTGATTAAAATATTTTACAGAAATATATTGTTTTGGGAAATGAATAGAAATTATATATAACTAATGTTTTATAGGAATTACACGAATGCATTAAAAAGGAATTTCAATTTTGAAATTTGGTATAAATTTTAATAAAATGGAAAATAATATTAAATTTTTCAAAACTTATTGGAATGCATGCGAAGTATATTCAAAATTAATTCAGTTTTTCCGAGTTTTTAAAGAATTTTATGCAAATTTTCAATATTTCAATAATGTTTTAAAATTTAATTTTGTTGTGCAAAACAAGCAGTGATGTTGAAGGTTAGGGGTTAGGCTAGTGTATGGTCATGTGCTCAAACTATTAATGGGCACTTTTATTTTAATTAGTTTTATAATACCCTTGATAATTTAACTTTTAAAATGATTTATATGGTATTTGAATGCTCTAGGGAAATGGGTCAATTTTATCTCGGTAAGCCCTTTGGCTTACATTCCGCATCTATGTTATGAAAACAATATTAATAATGTTTTAATAAAAGTTACGAAAATTGTTAACATTTCAGAATTTTTGACACTTTTTTTGAAATATAAAACCAGAAAAAATTCTATTTATTTTAGAAAATAAATAAGTTTTGGTTTTTTTTGAAAAATTCGCTAAAAATAAGAAAAATAAGTCATTTATATGTTTTAACAGTTTATCAATTGTGACAAAAAAATAAATCCAAATCAGAATAAACAGGGAATAAAGTTAGTGACAGATCGGAAGTTCTGTATAAAAAAGCGAAATATATTTTGTGAAACAAAAATAAAAAGTGACTTAAAGTATAATTTTTCTGTTCGTCTGGAAAACAGATGAGAAATATTTTGCTAATAAATCACTTTTGAAGAAATACATTAACTTTTGAGTTACTTTTCTGATGGCATACTCTATGCGAAGATAAAATCGATCGACAAATATATATTGTTTTTTATCTAAATTATAGTCAAGTTCTTTATCTAATCATTAAATTCGAAAATTTATGGCTTTTATCGCACGAGTCGTCTGAAACATAGGTATTTGCATTCATAGTATCAATGTATTAAACAGGGATGTGCAAGGGGTAGAGCAGAGTCAAAGTTTTAGAGTTGAGAGTTGAAACGAAGATAAATATGCTGGAGTGGAGTTCACTTAAAAGTTTATGTTAGGTTATTTATTTTATTAGCTTGTTAATCTTTGAGTCTATTTCACTTTCCCTTCTATTATAAAGTATTATTAATACTATTATAAAGCAATTCAATGCGAGTATAACGAGTGCATAGACTCAAAAAATGTTCATAAATTGCAATTTTCATACATATTATCAGATTATTGGCGACTATTTTGCTTATTGCCGATCAATGTCAGCAAAAATAGATTTGTAAAAAGCAAATAATCTGAATACAATTGGAACTTAAAAATAGATGTTTTAAATGTGGGTGATTTTTACCCTAAGTGAAATTAATTTTTTTTTGTGTAATTTATTCCAAGTATTAGTTATAATTGAATTATTTAAATATATAATTCATCTACCGGTAATTTATCCTTTATAATCATTCTAATGATAAATACTTCACCAGGCTATTTGTTTGATTACTCAAAAAATTAGTTTTTGTTTTTTAAATAATCTTTTTTTAATTCATTTAAACAAATAATACATTATTAACGACAGAATACTATTCAAACAAATTATAAAATTAGAAAACGTTTTAAAAAAATAAAATAAAATAAATTCTTATTTGAAAATGCTTTCAAACGATCACTTGTTTGCGAAACACGTCTCGAAAGTAAACTATGTTTTTCATTCGTTAAGCGTTTTTCATACAATAAAAGTGTGTCTAATATTCTGATCATACATACGGTTATAAAAATAAAACTAAAGTCAAAGCAGTTTCTGGTGAGCTCTCGAGGGAGACATTGAAAATATAGACTATTTTGTAGAGAATAGAAGTAAAGAATTTTTTAACTTAACTTTTTATATAAATACATCACAACTAATAAATTCTATAAACAAACAAATTTAATACAGAATAACAACAGTTATATGATATAAAAGTTTTTAAAACAATTGTTTCAAACTTTTTCTGAAACTTATATGTCTTTTGTAATCATATTTCAAATGTTGGATATTTTGTTGGCTTAACTGATAAGCCTTTAACAAAAAGCATGTTATTTCTCAATTATGGTAATGTATGTATAGTTATGTTCAATTGTATTAATGCTGACATTGAATTGAAAAATAATTTTTATGACAAAAGATTAATTGAATTAAATTTAATTAATTTTAGTGAATATTTTCAAATTTTTTAAATACAATTAAATTTTAGCATAACTTTAGTTATTGTAATGAATTTTGATTTATAAAACACTTTTTCTATCTTTATTACAATCAAAACAGAAATTTAATTATTTTTACAATAAGTATAATATTGGTGTCAATGAAAGACTCAACTGGGTGTTTGGTGTACAGCTAAATTATTGAACATTTTGTCAAAACAATATTTTATTATAAGTTAATTCAGTTATACAGTATTCCTGTCTTTACAATGAATTTTTGAAACAATTTTTGTGAATTCTGACAATTTTTATCTACTGTACAATTTTTATATGAACAAGAACATATAACTTATGCCATTTTATCTTATCCTA
Source organism: Eueremaeus valkanovi (assembly GCA_034693305.1). NCBI lineage: Eukaryota > Metazoa > Arthropoda > Arachnida > Sarcoptiformes > Eremaeidae > Eueremaeus > Eueremaeus valkanovi. The sequence continues at coordinate 5,064 of JAQIWA010002576.1, read as the reverse complement.
ATTGCATCATAACATTCGCTTTTCTCACAACAATTCTTATGTTAAATAAACAAAAATTTCTAAACGAATACTAAAAATAAAATATTAATATTTAATGTAAACTCAAATTCATGTTATATTTGGTATAAAGTCTTTTATCATTTGATGACATATTAGAGGAAAGGAATGTTAAATATATATTAAATGTCAAGCAATCTTTGAGATACACTCGCACTTATTACTCAAAAATGTGAGGGGCAAAATAATTGCCAATACTATTATAACAGAGATGTCCAAAGGGGGATCTAGCCAAAATGTATCCTAGGTTTTATACGACCAGAGACCCCGAGTACTTTTCATTCACCAGCCTTTGAGATTCAAATTGACCCAATTTAGTCGAAATTCAGATATATTTACGGTAACTAACTTTAAACTAGCAACTTCGCTATAACAATTAGCTTGCTCATAGACTTGATTTAATCAATTTTAATACAATCGTGTTTTCAATTTGCTAACGAATAATTTCCCCCGAACATAAATAATTGAAACTTGGTGAAAAAAAATTAAGAAATATCATAAACCCTATTCTACTCTATATAATGAACGCTCGCATTCATTATAACTTGTAAATTACATTACAAGTTGTAATGTACTGAACAAATATAGAGAACAATTTGTTGTGCGTATTGAGCGTCCATTAGATCCATACAAATAATGCCTTATTTTTTTTGGGTATTTTATTATATGTTTTGATGAAAACAAATAATTCTGAGCTTTGATGAGAAGAACTCAAAGTAGTTATGCCTTGTGTTTGAAGCTTACGTCGCGATTATGACCATATAGTAGGGCCAGTAGACCAGGTTGAAAAATAAAAAGAGCAAGGGGAATACGACTCTACTTATTATATCAATCTTTTCGGGCGTTTTATTTCGCTCACTATTGTCGACAATAATTTCGATGTTATTTTCGGTCGAATTAAACGGCTTTTTGTCGATTATGTTTACCATTTCGACGCCTTTTCGCTGTTTCTGATCGAATGAAATGAAAATTCATTAAAAATGATGAACAATATCGTAGACATCCAGAACAGATTTGAAATTTTGAATATAAAAATTGGAAATCATATTAATATTGATTTATATCAGACCTCGCGCTTCAACTCTTCACTTCTGTCGTTAGTTCTCCATAAGTAGTTGACCAGGGTGAATTCCAATAAAGCTGAGAAGACGAATGTAGTGCACGCACCCATCCATACATCAATGGCCTTGGCATAAGAAACTGGAGGCAAATTCGCCTGTATGCCTGCGCCTAAGTATATGCGATTAGTTTTTGTTAATACTGTTTAGTCAATAGCTTTGCGGTGAAAAATGAGTCAATTAGTGTTCGGATTAATTAATTCAATTCATTATTTTTTTCATTTAGTTTTTTTAATGAGTTTTTATATATTTGTCGATTACGTTATCTGAATCACTAATTCTCTACTCTGTTTGCATAATAAGCAAAATTAATTCAATACTAACTGTTATTAACTTTATATTCAGTATTGTTTGAAATTACTATACCTTTGGATGAAATGGTGAGAAGAGTAGTGACGCCTAATGTAATTCTGGCCGGAATTGCTTCGACGTCGAGCCAGAAGGAGACCCACGATATGACCACTATTAGGATTGTAGGCAAATATGACTGAACTAAGTGATAGCCCAGAGCTCTCTGCATAAAGAACTCGGCCTTAAGACAACTGTATTCGCCTGTAATCGCAATAACAGTCAGTATTTATAATCATATTATCGAATAAGAGATGATTAGTAATGAATACAAACCGATATGAAAGGTCTCTTTGCATAAGGTTGTGCTCACATTCGTGATCAGAAATTGGGGTAATTTTAGCTTATCATACAATTTGACCGGAGATTCTTCGGACCACTTCAGGCTCAATTCACTCGTTGTCTTCGAAACTTTATTACATAAAAGTATATAAAAGTAATTGAAAATGAATTCTACAGAAAAACATCAATACTCTGACAGTTGAATAATCGCATTTAACCTTGATATATTTATATAAGTTGACTAACTAATTATCTAAAGTATCCACGACGTCTAAATCAAATTATCCTAATGTCTGGTTCCTATTTTGTACTCTACTTAATCTGAATCATGACTGATATGTTTTGACAAAGTCTGACAACTAATATAATTATTCACTTTTGCCGACAATTTTCTCAATTAAAACAATATAAGAATATGTCATACACTCTGACAGTCACTATATATATCTGAGTCCTATTTAGATCCAAAAGATGCAACACTTGATTAGGTCTAATCCAATACTGTTTATAATGAGTGACAGCACAAATGGAAGTGTAATTCAAAGTTAGGCTTACATGAGGCCAACTCAATGGCACAGGTCTGTGAATCCATTGGGAACCGGTACAAATCCATCATACATGAGAAGCGCAGTTTCAATCTGTTAGACATAAACACTATATGAGTACACAATGCAGACAATGGTAGACAATGTGCAGACAATCACATACAGTATTATTCTCTTATAGCATATCTCAGTTATATTAATTGTCATCCACGACATATCTACGACATATTTGATTGAATCAAAAAACAAAAGCACAGTATTTATAGTAAAGCTGTTCATTGGGATGGGATGGCACCGGAACTCATTCCTATTCTAGCTGTCAGTGTCAAGTTTAATTCAACATACTTTCACAATAGAATCCTTTAATCTTGCTCATAAATGATATATGAATCTTACTACTCTAAGAACTTGGGTTATTTTGAAGTCAATGTAGACGTAGATAGGTTTTGGTAAAATAATCCTCAACCACTGATTCCTAGCCTTACCCTGACATCTCTAATATGGCCATCACTTATATTTTGTTTTGTTCTTATATTGAAATTCCATTTCATATAAATCTTAAGCAAAAGTTATTTCATTTTTGTGCAAAATATTTGCTGACTTTTAATAATTTTATTGGTTTTATGTTTTTGTTCCGAAATCAATATTTCTTTGAATACTTTTATTCATTCATTCGTATGATTTAAAACATTAATTCATTAATTTTGACTTTTGCTTGAATGCTGTTTAATAGAAATGTTTACCTTTTTCTCTACAAAATTAATCTTTTAATAAAATTCAAAAGAATTTCGAAAAAAAATAAATTTTGCTAAACATTCAAAATGTTTTCATTTCCTAAATTCATGCAAATATTTTGCGAATATTTTACTTATCATTAAACAAATTATATTTCAAAACAGGACTATTTTTAATACGTTTTCTATTTATCAAATGAATACAAATAGTATCTTGCTTCTGTAAGTATGCTTAATAAAGTACAATGGTTACTTTTCAGACTTTAAATTAAAACTTTTGGCTTAATCTTAACGATTGAAAGTAAATCATAAAATAAGAGTTTATATTCAAATGTTTAATATTAATGTCCAGTCATTAATCTTACGGTTGATTTACTTTGTTTTCTGATTTATTAAGCCTTTAATGAGTATTAATATTTACATAATATAGATAAGAATTGATAGAAAAATGTACTCTATATTACAATGAATAATATGATCCCGGTAAGTCTATAATTAATGAAAACAATTCAATTCATTAAAATGTCTGGTTTTAATCTGAACTTTTTTTTGAAAACTTTAATCAAGAAAATACAGACCATTTGAATCAAACGGATGCATAAATCAAACGCAAATATTTCGAGCATTTATTTCAGAAATATATATAAATTGAATGAAAATATTTTCTGTTAATTCATTGAATAAAGTTTTTAAAACATAATTCACATATTTATATAGCAATAAAAATATAAAACAGAGAAATAATTTATAGAATTCAAAGATTATTAATGTCTGAAATTCTGAATTTAAATGTCATTCAAACAGAATATTCCGTCAAAAAGATTGAAAATTTCATTGAAATGCTGTACAGAATACAGAATTAATGAACAATAGATTACTTTCTCTTCTATTCTATTATTTTCTGTCTATTCTTCTCATTTGTATTCCGTCTGAAATATATTGCTTTGAGTTCAGAGATTGTCTTTAAGTTCATTTGAATTTCAAAACTTTTTTTTTATAACAAATTTAGTTGTCTTTCATATAAATAACTTATTTTTCTCATCAGTGGCTGTCAGACAAACTCAGTCTATAATGTGTAGGCTTTCCAGATCTCGAACCAAATATATGGCATTTTAGTGAACTGAAGCAAACCTGCTATTTGGGATGTAATAACCATGCTAGCATGATAAAATAGGAAGTGAAGTTAGAACAGGTCTAAATTGCATCTGCACTGTCTTATGCTTAATATCTTGTCTGAAAATATCTGCAAAATATCAGGAATTCTTGTATAAACTGATAATCAATAAGTAATTCAAAGAATATTCTATAAAAATATTTTTTACAAATTATAGTGTTCTTTAATTAAATTAAGCTACAGTACAAATAGTATACCTTGCACAATCTATTTAAAAAATTATAATATGGCGGCTTCTCTTTTGACATCCCAGGCCATGTGGGAAAGACACTTTTGCTCTTAAGCTCTATTTGTAAATTATTTGAAAATAATTGAATTTTGTTAAAATGAATTTGAAATTGAGCTCAGTTTTGTAAAACTTGGTTACCCCCTTGTTTGAATAATCATAAAAGTTTGATGGGTTCTTCTACTTTCTATTTGTGTGAAACACTTTATATTATTGAAATAGTTGTGAAAAATGCCGCAAAATTTCTATATATCTCTTATACTGTTATCTCATATAATAAATTCGTTCGCTTTTGGATTCTTTGCATAGAATTTCTCAACAAATAACAGCTTAAGTGAGGAAAATGCTATTTATTTTATCTGATATCTCGATCATTAAGGATCTGTTCATTCATGTGTTTGCCTATAGTACTGTCATCACCAGAGCCACGTTTTCTTTACCCTACCAGTACTCCTTCAGAGTATGCGTTCTTCTATATATTAACTAAGGGGGCATTTACTGTGATATAAATAATATATTTTTAAGTAAAATAAAATTAACAATATTTTAGGTGAAACGGACTTGAATTTGTATCACATGT
>JAQIWA010002575.1:0-12922 GCA_034693305.1 Eueremaeus valkanovi | reverse complement strand
CATTTCTATAGTTCTTCTCTGCGATCAAAGAAATCAGATTCTCTAACAATACTATTCGTCTCATATGTATACAGTTTACAGCAAAACAGTTCAGAATATTTTCCACAACCGATCAAACTGTAAGCCAAATGCGAAGTAAAGCTCAGTTCAGATAAACCAATATATTATTAGATCAAAGAACTGATGTCTATAAATAATTTTACAGCTATACACATAGTATTTCATCAAGTACACACAAGAAATCTAATGTGTGTTCAACTTTGAGTAACACATGTTATCTTATTTTTGATAAAATCCGATAATTCCACATCAGTTTGAAATTGAATATACATTTGAAACAAGAGTTTGGATTAAAATAATTTTGTGAATAAATAATTAAACTATTATTCAGATAATTACTCAGAGTTGAACACAGAGTCAATTACTTATCTGTACACATAATTATATTTTCTTAATTATGTTGTTTATCAAAAAAATAAATTACATTTGATTGTACACAAATGACCCACATGCTTCATTATTTGTCTTACTTGTATAGATATATTTCTAATTCAGTACTTTTTTAATTATGTATTTCAACGCATAATTTCCATTAGATTTCTAAAGAATTCATTGAAATCTATTTTAATTTTGTTTTCAATGTTAAGAATATTCATTAAAATACTCGTTATTTTTATTTTAATCTATGTGTTGTCAAAAATAGTATAAAATCATCATTATCAATTTAATGTATTTTGGATTATATTTTATTTGAAATGATGACCTTGATAATGTTAAATTTAAATACAATTCTTCTATATACATCTACGAGGAGCATAAGTGAAAGTATACTGACAGTTCTGCTTTCAATACTAATCTGTGTAAAGACCAGTTCATAGAAATCAACAAATAAGACATGACTCAGAAATGAAGTTTGGCTGCAAATAATATATTGAGTATAGAATTGAGTCAACAATGAATACTACTGTACAGTATAACTAATGAATACAATTGACTCAATACTCAAACAATTATCTGACTATTAGTTGGTTTGCAAACAATACTTAATTAATAACAGTTTTCTTGAATATAAGTGATCGAAGAGTAGAGAAATGCATACAAATAAGCATGTGCCTTTTTAAGCTTTTTTCCCACCCTGCTCTCCTTAGGGTTAAACTATCAATTTTTGTTTGCAAACTTGACCCCTATTCAAGGCTTGATATTCATTGATAATTCTTCATATCTTACGATCAAAATTCAATGAATTTCTTCGACATTTTGCTTAACTGTTCTGACTATATATTCTTAATCTAAAAATGAGCTCAAAATACATTTTATTCAATTAAACAATAATTTCTAATTAATTCTTGACTTTCTTTAGTTAAATAATAAATTAAAGCAATTATAACTGTATTTATATAAGAATTATATTTAATAAACAAATAACTAACGACTGATCAATAAATGTAAAGATGACATGCAATTGGCTTAAGAAAGATTATGTGAGCTGTCATCCATAGATGATTCATCAGAATCATTGTGCAAACTAATTGTTGGTCACATATACAGCGTATTCACTATTAATATATTGAAAGCATTAATGAGGGCTTATATTACTTCACTTAATCATTGAATAAAGAATTAATATATAAATATGTGACAGATGTCTGGGAATGAAAAGAAAATTTGATAGATATATTGGAACCTGGCAATTTATAGAAATTAATCTTTTTATTATTCTTATTATATTATAAATAAATGAATTCATTTTGTGAACAACTAATGAATCAGTCAAACGTTTGTATAGCCCTGACAACAGTGAAATAAGCCGGCAACATTGAATTTTCCTTCCATTCGATTTTGTAATAATATTTTTGATTTTAAATATTTGAAAAATTCTTTGATTTGTTTTGTGTTCAATATTAAACAGTTCCTAATATTATATAATCAATACGTGTATATTGAGATAAGATGTGCTGAAATAAGCATGGACACTTTGCAGTACTATTCTTAGATATCCAGGATATAATACTGTATAAAACGCAAAAATTAGAATTTTATTGAAAACCCAATTCCCGGGAAATTCATTCATTTCTATTCTATTTCGAACTGTTATTCACAAAAAGTTAATGTTTTTGTTTGAATTATTTACATTCAAATATATAACTGACGGCAAAATCGATCGAATGACCGAATTATAATAATTCGCATTCAATGTAAATATTTGAATATTCATTGAAAGTATCGCTGCATTTATGACACTTTTGATGGATATTTCGCACAAAATATTTTATAATTTACGAAAATGTTTATTATTATCACTAATATTATAGTGCAGGGCTGGTAGAGCTCTCTGTAAGGGCTATAAGAAATGCCCTAAAATTGTGAACATTTCATATATGAGGTAGAGCAGAAAATACATGATATCACCCACAGGTCATTTCAAAGAGTTCATTATTAATTTGTTGTGTTTTTTCAAATTGTTTGAATTGTCTCTAATCTACTAAAACTGAATCCTTTCCCCTCTACTCATTCCACACCGTTATGTCTATACTTTTAATCACAACTTTCACAGTGAGTCTGTTGTATGACATACATATAATGAGAGACTCAGTGCGAAAGTTGGGATTAGAATTATACTGTTAAGTGCAAACCAATCCCCCATGCTCTTGAATTTGGCGCAAAAAGGTATACAGTTGTTTGAGTCAAGGTATAAATTTAAGTCATTTGTAACACTGAATAGATTTAAAATTAACTTTAGTTGATAAGTCGAACATTTTTTGGAAAATAAGTTGATTTTTCAAATCAAACCAATTGAAAAATAAATAAAATTTTCCACTGGATAGCCAACTTATCAACTGAAGTTAATTCCATACTATTTACGGTTACAAATGACTATGACATGTATAACTTGACTCAAACAATTGCAGTATTTCCGCGCCAAATTCAAGAGCATGGGGGATTGATTTGCACTTAACAGTACGTTCTTGAGAATGTGTCTGTCTGTATGTATACTCAGAGTTTGTCTGTTTTTGAGAATGTGCATAAAACACAAATATCCGATCAAAACTATTCTACATATAAATAATGTCAAAACTAAAAGCACTCATCACAGTAAGAAGGCAAATCAACATTAATTCTAAAATGAATTAATTATTTTTCTGTTACACTGTTTTTTAACCTTTCTCTGCACTCACTGTTAGACATATTAGGCTATTATTAAGAAGTTTTTGTTCACAAAATTGATCTTGGTCTCATCCTAAGTAATGGCACCGTTACAAATTGTAACTTACAATCTATTTCGTTAAAAATATGTACAAACATAGACTGCACCCTTAAAAGACTCTTTGCTGTATTGCTTACTGAGGGCTGTACTAACTAGAACATATTGTTATTTATTTATTCCAAAAATGATATTTTTGCTTAACTTATCTACATCAAATAGCAGCCGGGTATCACCAAGGGAATGTACAGGCTCAATTCTAAATAAGGAATGGATAATAACCAGTGCTCATTGTTTGGAGTAAGTAACAAGATTATTTACAATAATATTTCGAATTTACAAATGCAGTCAAAAATTAAGCAAAATGTTTTAACTCCATGAAATATGAGAACAGTCAACTCCATAAATTCACAATTTTGATAGGTGAAATCAGTAAATGTGAAAATATAGAATGTGTTCATAATTATAGCTGTATGTATAAGGGATCCAAGCTCGTGTAAAAGTAAACTAGAGTGAGGTGAAATTACTCCTATACTTCAACTTTTTTATCATTTTTGGGGATCACAAGCAGTGAACAAATGAAATTATAGAATTGTGAAAATATAGCAATGTGAATTTATGGAGAGTTTACTGTATATAATTTTGGCATTTTCCTTCTACGGGAAAATCGATGAATTATTTTGTTTGACTGAAAGATAAAAACCTGGTACCTTTCTTATTTATCTTCTAATATAAATGATTTTAAGTTGCATCTAGAATAGTTCTCAAATAATTCAGTTGTGGGTATTTTGTCAATTTGAATAATCAAGGTGATAATTTTAATTATTTTCAGTTGCTATACACATTATCATAAATGTCCTGGTCAGTTATACATCTATCTTGGAATGAATGCATTGAATGAATGGTGGGACTTAAAAGAACAATCAAAATATTATTCAGTTGACCCGGATGGCTTTTATAAACATCCGGATTATATCAATTCTATGAACAACACTAAAGACATAGCATTACTTCGTTTGTCTCAACCGATTGTATTCAACGACAGAAAGACTGTTAACTCTATTTGTTTGCCGCAAATCAATGTCACGAACACTGATAAGGAATACGCGCTCATTACTGGTTGGGGTTTTATGGCATTTGGTGAGCGTCCAGACAAATCGAAACCATTTGGATGGGTCAAGCTCTTGGCCATATCAGACGGAAATTCAACAGAACGTGTATATGCGCGATACGATGAGGGTGGTTCTGTTGCATGTCAAGTAAGTCAAAAACAAGGTTGACTCACAATTTTATTACATATACTTAATAGAGATTATAATTTAGAAATTATTTAATTAAAAGCGTCTACTTTGAATTTTGCCAAGCTAATAAGCCGGGTGTCATTATAATATACAAAGTAAATGTTAGCACAACAAAAAATGTTTGCAGGTTAATTTATTAACAGTGTTAAAATATGGGGTTTCAAACAGAAAGTTCCAAGTTCAAACAGTGCTTTTCCGACTGAGTAAATGTCATTTTTACGCGTTTTTGACATTAAACTAGCAAACTTGGGCGTAAATAAGGAATTGGAATGACACCAGACTTATATGATGGGCAAGGCGCGGAACAGTTTTCCAAAATTCTGTTAACGATGATATCTTTCAAATTAAGGGCGATAGTGGGGGTCCACTCATTCAGTACGTGCGCGGCAGAGCTGTTCTTATTGGTGTCCAAGAAGGTTACTCCGAGGGAACGGAATTCAATAATGGCTGTCCTTTTTATCAGTTTCATGAGATATTGGCCCATTGGGTTCGTGTCTCTTACAAACTCGTCTGGATATTGGAAACGATGCGAAATCAGAGCCGCTTTATATAAATTTATTTTATATCAATTTTTTCTCTAAAATTTTTAAAACATTTTATTATTAATTTTTCGATTATTTAGTCTTTTTATTACAGTTTAAAATAAATGTCAATTATACTTGCAGGAATGGTCAAGCTTAGGCCATTATAGGGTAGATCCAAATAATAGCCAGGTAATAGTTCTATAAGTTATAATGGCTATATTTTTAATTCATTTTAAAGGGTATATAAGCTATAACTACTTGACCACCCCGGTTATAATTGTTAATTATAATAGTTTTAAAATATAATGTTATAGTTTATACGATAATTATTGCGATCGCTTGATATATAATAAGAATAGAATGAGTTCCCGGAAAACCAAACCGCCTACCAGTGTATATAAGACTGGTGTCATTATGACAAGCAAAATTGTCCATCGTGATTTTATCGTCCCTTTCAATAACCTTTTGAAAAAATAAACTCTTATAAGTTTGATACATATTCTTCGGGTAGAATTAAAATTGAATATATACCTGCTAAAAATTAAGATATGTCATTTTTCCCTGTGCATGGCTGTGATGACACCATACTTATTCACACTGGAAGGCGGAATCGTTTTGCTGAGTCTGCTTAGAATATAATTAAAAAGATTAAATTTATGTCTATTTCAGACGTCTTATCAAATGTTGAATATATTTCTATTAATATTATTGATCCATAAGATATGTATTGAAATACATTTAAATAAACAATAGATTCACAACAATTACAATGAGATACACAATAAAGCACCCTTGGTCATTGTGTGACTTGGCATCGGATGCGGGTGTTGTCTTGTTCAAACTGGGTTTTTGTGGAGCGGGGTTGTTATACAGATCGGATTGGTCGGATATTTCAGACTGGATATGTTCAAGGTCGTCTTCATCCACGTCGAGCCTTTTATCTTACAATTGATGAAACTTTTCAGTGAGTAGCCATCATTTCTGTATAATTTACCCTCGTATCCCGATCTGGTTAGAAGTACTTTAAGAGTATCCGTGTCTAATCGATTATTTCCTTTGACCATGGGTCCTGTGCCATGGATTTTCAATTCACCTTGAAACTCAGTATCTATCTCCATAATGTCCACTGAATAGGCAACGTGAACATGGTCATTCGGCAAAATAATAATGTCCTGGTTCAATTCGAAAGTTCTTTCTTCTGTCTTCATTACAGTGTCTTCGGTAGAAATTGAAATTTCAGTTTCAAATTCGACGCCAAATTTGGAGTCAGTTTCAACACCCGATTTGCCCCCGGATCCAAAAAATTTCGCTTCGCCTTCAGCAGACACTTTGATATTAAAGTGAGCGAATATCTTGGTCAGTAATCTGATCTTGTATTGTAGAGTTAACCTTTGCTCGAATATTATTTTCTCTATCTTTTTCAACTTATAGGTCATTTTTATCGGATAGTCATTATATAATGTGTGAGTCATTAAATGAACTTTTCTGACTGTGCTGGCTGTTTGATTCTTGAGAAATAATAGAAAGATAAATAAAATGAAATAATTAATATTTCTTATAATATTGTGATGACCAGAGCCTCTCGAACACGGCGGCAAAGCGTTGCATATCAGACTGGTGCGATCAATGCACACAGGGAAGTTGACACATCAACTCAATAGTTAGCATGTTAACTTTCAAACTCAGTTCAACACATTTTGAACTTGGAACTTTCTATATGAAATCGCATACTTGAACTTGAACAACAGACTATTGAGTTAGTGTTGTGTTCACATGTGCTCACACATATATGCCCTGTTTTTTCTTCTATTGTGCCGCATTGTTCTAGAGGCATTCTGTTTTTTCAAATAAAATCAAATGTAGAGCAAAATATTTGAGTTTTATATTGAAAATTAAAGCATAGGTATAGGTCGCGAGCAAAAAGTCGAGGGGGGGTCCCTCGCCGCGTCAGAACCTAGGGGGGTATTTTGCCGATTTTCAAACCTAAGGGGGGTATTGTGGCTAGACACCCCCTCTCGCCATCTCTGTTTAACACTATTACCAACAATAACAACAATTGCTGAAAATTTTCAAATTTTTGAAAATCTTGATGAGTATAATTTTTGAAATTTTGAAAATTTTCACAATAATAGTGTACAAACACACAGACAGAAGACACTCTTCAAGAATATAAGCGAGTATATTTATACCTTGGTTGGAATTTGATAGTTTGTTTTAACCAAATCTGCGTTTAGACTATATAGTGGGCTCTCTTCTAGTATCCATCGGAAATAGTCCTTGCTTGTATCACAAGTCCATGACAAAGGACAGCGAAAGATAATTTTACTTTTGGGCTTTGGATCATCAGCTTGGTGAATATAGCAGTATTTTTTATCTGTTTGAAAACAATATTATTTTAAATTTCCTAGTTCATTTTGAATTGAATATATGTGAAAAATTAATATGAAATGACATTTATCCTTTACTACCGAACACATAATAAACAAGGCTGAACAGAAAGATCGTGTCATCACTTTCTTCTGGATTGGTTATAGAGCAGAGACTGTCAGACCTGTCCTTACAGGTGAGGGTCTATATTCTGTGTCCTCGAGTTTGCCTATTTTCTCGGTGTCAATTTAACCCTTAGGGTTTGCTTAATCTATATATAATTTTATAGCGGCGAAAGGCCACTGTGACGGGTAGAAATGTCACATTGGTCAATTTTGCAAATTTGGTTTTTCCGTATTTTGAGCTGATTACAAATTCAAAACAATAACATTGTATATATTGATCGAATCAGCAAAAGACGTGGGATTCGATAGTATATTCAATGATTTTGTTAAATTATTTTTTTTCACCAAAATAAAATTTTTTGAAAAAAATTCTATTATTTCATTGATAATTTTATTCAGCTTGATAAGACGAGAAAAATGATATATTAATTGTTTTTGTTAGTCTTATAATTTTCCCATAAAACACAATTTAAATTTCCCTAAAACTAAGCTTAAACTCAATTATGACCCCCTTGATGTGGCCATTCGCCGCTACAAATTTGCATGCAGAACACACTAACCCTAAGTGTTATTTTGGCACCGATTAAATCGGCAAACGCGAGGACACAGATCATCGCCCCTCACCTGTTAGAGTACAGTAAACAAAACATTAATAATATCCTATTGAGACTGCTCTGACATTTATTCAAATATATGGTCACATTATAGTGTGAAAGGTTAATGAAGACATTGTTAGCTCTTTTAGTAATTATATAGAAAATAAATATGAGTTGAGTCGAAAAGAAAAGCGAATCAACAGTTTGTGAAGACTATTACTTATGAACTTTTTGAATGTGCATAGTTCACATAAGTTTACATGCCATAAAGGACACTCGTCATTTACTCATTAATAAAATATTTTGACTGTGACTGTTATATAGTATCACTAAATATGGACAGTATTTCAGTATATTTAATAGAAGCATTGATAGTATAATATTAATTGAAAATTATCTTGTAACTTTTATTTATTTTTCTAGATCATTTTGTAGAAGTAGGTTTATCTAGGTAAAGTATTATATTCTTACCAACACAGGTTTGCCAGAGAATGTTGAACTCCATTCCACTGATCAAATCAAACTGTATGTTAACAATGAACAATCCAGCTGCATTATGCATTGAATAAGTTCTATCCTGATCAGCTTTAGTAAATGTGAACCAAAGCTTTTCATCCCTCCCATCAATTACATTGGTCAAATTCAATATACCAGACAAATAATAGCCACTCATTTTGCTTTTTATATTGTAATAAAGCCTTTCATACAAATCAGTTTTCAACCCATTCTTGTCGACTATACGGTAGTCTTGGAAGCCGTTACTACTGTATAGCATATAAGTCATGAAAATACTAAAGAGTGCATAGAAACGCATTTTTCTAACTTTAATAAACTTGTAATATAACAAGCTATAAATTGGGAAAAAATTAGTTTAAAATTGTTCTCCAAAAGAACAAGGACCTATAAATAAATTCATAAAATAAAAATTATTGAAAGAAAGAATATAATGAATGAGAAATTTTATCAATAAATTCATTAATAGTATTAATACTCACTTCAGCTCCAGTTGTGCTGAACTGATGGTCTGAGTGAAGGCAATACTATTGTAGAGTTGAAGAGAATGTCTGACTAATGAAAAGTTTATAAATTCATTTCCGTTTATTAATTGGTGATTTTATAGCCAAAACTATGTGGATAACTTCTAGAACTTTCTATACATTCTCTTTTTTGCATAACTGATTGATAACCCATTCGTAATTCGTCTCTCTCTGGCTGTATGTGTGCATGCATTGTCTGTAACTCTATATATGAATTCAATAATTATCTTCATTCGGAATCAATGTCTCTTAACTACCAATTAATACCGACGACAATTCGGTGATAATTTTTCGTATGAATAAAATATTTTACAGTATTACAAAACGAGTGCTATTTATATAAAAAGACGATAAGAAAGAGGTTTCGCTATAAAGAGGATTTGCATAAACACAGACAGAATGAAGATATGACCAGAGATAGGCAATGGGGGGGGGGTACGAAGCTGGGTATACCCCCTGTGATCGTCTGAGGCTGATTTTCGATCTCTACCGTTGATTTGAAGGCGAAATTAGGAATAAACGTGTTTTTAGGGAAATTGTACCCACTCTCAAATTTTGTCCACAATTTGTAGTTAATCCCCCCAGTCATCATAACCCATTGCCTATCTCTGGAGCCGATGCATAACTTTGACATTAATGATGCGTAGAAATAGATACCCGGCATATGTTTAAAGTAAATATAAGCAAAGAATAAAAATTTTAAATAATTATTAATCTATTGATTAGTTTATTCTCATAAGAATTGCTTTCAAAGAATTTATATTAATTTAGAATTTTTTGTAAATATTTTGCTTATATTCTGTAATAATATCCAAAATTTACATCCTGCTGAATTCACAAGCAGTTCAATGTTAATTGATCCTGGTAAATAATTTTATGCAAGCTCAGATTTCAAGATTACTTGTTGATAACTATTAAAAGTGTCCAGATGGGTTTTGCTATGATATTATATATATTATTTATATAACTAATTATAATAAAATCTTTTTGATTTAAAATATTTCAAATGAAGGTCAAGGTCATTTTGTATTATCATCTGGTAAATTTTACAGTTTAAATTACTATAATGCTTGTTGATATAACTGCTGTCATTCAACTCATCGAAATAATAAATATTATTATTGAGAAAAACAAATATTTATAAATTGATATCAAATTCAATGCAATGAAAAAAAAATTAATTAATGTTTTAATTATTTTCACTACTAATTAGAAATTAATATAAAGATGGGTACAAAATAAATAAGAGATTCAACTTCAACAGAATGATTTTAAATGTTCTAGGTATATAAGAATTTTTCCAAATTTATCATTGTTAATAAAGAATTATTTTTAATTAAACATAATTTAATTTATGGCTCATTTGTTGCTAAACACATGATTAGCCATAACTTTGTTTACAATATACAGCACACATATGGCTCAGTCATACTACTATCCACCGAGAGGTGACGGGGATAACTGTCCACCAAGACGTGACATTGCACCTTGCTGGTGTATGGACTCAACAATTAGCTGTCACACCAGTGAAGAAATGGATTTAAAAGATATATTCAAAACAATAGCTTATTTCGAGACGTATTGGGATGTGTTTGAACTGAGCAGTCATGTCATTACGGAGTTAGAAGATTCAGTGTTTAACGGAGTTCATTTTAGAATTATCAAGATACTTCAATGTTCCCGGCTGACCTGTGTTGATCCCAGAGCATTCGACGGCATGGAAAGGAGACTGGAAGAATTTATTGCTGAGGGTACAAGTTTCCGGTCAGCATAAAACTACCGAGCTTATTTGCAGTTTGTGTCAGGGTTATAAATAAATTTTTTTGCTTGTTTATAATTATTTTCAGTGATGTAGACAAAAGTGGTTGCAATATATTCGAAGCCATAAAACGTTTTCCTAAACTAAAGGCCATAACAATAACGGGCAGTGATATTACCAGGATACCTGAAGAGTCATTTTATAGCAGGACAACTGATCGTTCCGACCTGGAATATTTGGACCTGAGCAATCAGCGAGGTGGAAAAATAACCTCCATTGGCAGCCGTGCGTTCGCAACACTTGACAGTAAATAATAAATTTTTACAATAGCTATACAGTACTTGACATCTCAAACATTGCACTCTTGAATTGCGCGCAGAAAATATATATTGATTTTAATTTATATTTTGAGCGCGCATTTCAAGAGTGCAACTGTTGAGATGTCAAGCGCTGTACATTAGTATAAATACTCCTTTTGCTCAGGGTATAATCGAGAAAAATTTATTTTGATAAACAAATTGTTCGATTTTGTTAATAATTGTGCATGGTAAAAAAATTAAAACTTTCATATTTCAATTTGAAACAGTGTCATATTTTCACACATTTTGTCAACATTTTTCACGATTATAACTCTGTCTAATGTTTGCCATAAGAAAATTTCTGCCTTGATTAATTGAATTATTTCTGCAGGACTGAAATATATTGATTTGTCCTATCAATTGATCAGCGAAATTGAGCCAGAAGCCTTTTATTTCAAGAACGAGGGTGATTTTAAACTAGTAATAAAATTAGAGAATAATCGCTTAACTGAAGAAAGTTTTAAAGAAAACACATTTTATTTGAACGGAAGACGACTATCGTTGAGATTATCTTTTAATCCAAAATTGTACTTGCTCAAAGAGGAAGTTTTTGGAAAGATATTGTTAGCCCAGAATAGATTTGTCAGACGAGAAAATAATATCATTGATGTCAAGGGCAGTCCATTGGCTTGTATTGGAGAGAATGTATGGCTTTTGAAGTATAAGCAAATATTGGATAAAATGATACTGAATGCTGAGTCAGATACCGGGCAAGAATTTTGGGAGCATCGAGCTCAATCGTGCGATAAAAGTAGCAATCATACACAAAATGATTTATCAAGGAATAATCAATAAACTATGAAGAGTATCTGAATTGAAGAAAATGTTTTAAATTGTTTTATTTTATTACAGTTTATACTAATGTTTTTTGTTGAGAACAGACGTGACAGAGGATTGCGTTATATTAAACTTTTTGAATGATTTTAACTGTACAACAGATACTTTGATCTGCAGAGATGACTATATCAGATGAGAAAATAGTCATCTCTGCGAAAGAGTGAAATACTCGCTTTCTCTAATAGTGGTATCGACGCCAGTAAGTCTGAAAGTCTGGTTTTGTATAGAGATTAGCAGGACACAATATTTGCAGGTTAGGAATCAATAGAGCTATACCTAAATCAATAGAAGCTATTGATTCTTAACAGTCAAAGATTGTGTCCTGCTAATCTCTTAACAAAAACAGACACTCAGACTTATTGGCATCGATACCACTATTAATGAACGCGAGTACAGTAGATATAACGTAACCAAAAGTCAGATCTTGTTCAGATGTGTAAATATGAAGAAAATAAGTAGCAAGTTACATTTAAGTTTTTATTTCGTTTGAATGAGCATAAGTGAAATTACAGTATTATCAGTGAATATGTTTCGGAAATTGTTTTTATTGAATATTTTATTGATTTAAAAGAATATAATTTAGCGAATAATTTGATTTAGTTTTCGGATAATAATAGAGAGGATATTAATATTGAGATATCTATGAGTATAACTCGTTTCGTATACTTGATACATTTTTAGCTGGTGTGACATTGATTATTCGGATATTCTGATTAATAGTATTATTATTATAATTAATTATTTTATTGAATATTTTTATAGAAATAAATGAATAAAATCTATTCAATAGTATTATTATGTTTTCGGATAAGAAT
>JAQIWA010002574.1:0-12922 GCA_034693305.1 Eueremaeus valkanovi | reverse complement strand
AATCGGATACAAAAGTTGTGAAACGAGTTATATATAATGTATTAATATATTGACTTTCGTTTTAGACATACAGTATTAGAGAACAAGAATGACCACTATGGTGTTAGCGCCACATTCATTTCTTATTAATAAGTTTATCCCTGGCCAACAAACATATGATCGGGCGAAGACCATTCCTCAGCCTATCTCCTCGACTATTTCTAATATAAGCCCATCTTACCCACCACAGTTTCTTTGTTCCATTTTTGGATAGCCTACTCCATCGAGTCTTTCTCTATGACCCTATTAATGGTCTATAAGCCCAACGGTTTAGAATGATTTGGAATTATTTATATGACAATCAAGTCTTTAATTCACAATTGAATAAACAAATTAAAACATTGACCGAACAAAACAACTATTAGTTGAGTTCAGGTCAGTCTTTAATCTGGTTTCAGTCAAAATAAACGATAGGTTCGAAAAGTTATTTATTAATAATAATTATTATATTACCGTAATATCGGAGAACTTAGTATAAAATAAGCAAGGACTTTATTATCAACAAGTAAACATAGCTCTACAAGAATGACCAAGGAGGTTTAGCCAAAACACCCCGTTTTTGAGTCTGAGCTCCTCGGACTTTTTGCCCCAATATAAGACCGAATTTCGAATTTGACCGAATTTCTGCCCGGGGAGGTTTGCTTTGCGCCAATGCTAGTCAACAGAACGGGTTCTTTTTGTTGGAAACTATTAAATTGAATTGCAGTTAATTTTCTCAGACGTTATTTATTTATAGATGCTTTCGAAATACGCTCCGAACGATCTCTTGAGAAAATTGCTTAAGATTTGAAGGAAACTAAGTTTACAAAGGACACCCGCAGCGGGTAATGTATTAGCAGCCCCTGGATTATCTTGTAAAACTGATCTAGTATGATCAAATAAATCACTTGTATTGTGATAATGAGCTGAATATGTCTCGAATGGATTGGAAGCACTCAATAGAGGGCTTAATGTTTTACTACACATACTATCAGTCTTTTATAACTTTACTGATAACTAATATATAAATCAGATTGAGCAGGATCAATTGATCAACTTGTGTCCGAACAATTATTATTCAGAAACTCTAACCTTTCTCATTGAGATTCTAAGCTCTGTTGACGTCATTTATTGTAATACTTGTTATTCTTCTCTAAACCACTGAATTTGTGCCTGAGCTCAATCAACGAGAGGGTATTTCTGGTCAATTTGATCCTAAGCCACATTTGGTTGAGTCATGTGTTTGCGACTCATAGGCAAACAATTGATGTCAAGAGCAGTGAATCGGTGTCTGAACCCAAAGGTCTTCACTCGATGTGAGCGATGGTTCGACTCTCTGGCGACGGGTGGCAGCGGTTCCTACGAAGGGGACGGTAAGACTGTGGTCACGATCGTCAACAAGGATTTGGCCGGTTATCTGATGCTCGACACGTACTCCTCGCAGGGCTTCCGGCTGTCGAACGGACTGTTCGCCTTCGGGCCGATCGCTATATTCCCGTCAACTGTCCTCCAATGGGACGTCGCCTCCGCTGAAGACATCGACGAGAAGTCTCTATCACTGTTCGCATTAGTGGAGCCGCGCATCGAGTGTCTGGTCATCGGAGTCGGCGACGACACCGAACAGAACCGGAAGTCAACTGAACTGAACCGAAGACTGCGATCGATATTGAGGTCAATGAGGATTAACTGCGAAGTCCTGCCGACCAAACACGCGGTCACTACTTATAACTATCTGCTCATTGACCACAGGGTATGTGCCGGCGCTTTCATACCGCCCATGAATCCCGACATAGACTACTCGGTCGACCCGTGGCTCGAGTCTCACAACAGAAGATTCATCACATCTGATGGGAAACCCGTTTTCCAATAGGTTTGAGATTAATATAAATTTAAATAAATTTCAAAACATTTTTGTCTTTTATTCAAATTTTTGTTTTTCTTATTTATTAATTAATATTTTAATAATAAGGAAATGAAATATATTTTAATTGTAAGCTATTATTGCTTTTCGAGTCGTCTTTACATTTAACACAAAAATGATAATAAAAGTCAAATAAAATAACATTATATTAATGTATATTAAGAATCAAATATTTTTTGTATAAATTATGGATTTCTATCAAAATTCTGTTCAAATTCTGTTCAACTCTTTTACCTCTAATTCTCATAAATCTATTCTTATTCTCAAAACGTATTTCTCATTCAATCGATTCACTCATTGATAGACTTTTTTAAGTCTCTCTTATATAAGGGCGAGAATACCGGTGACGGACACGAGTTGTCCAATGAATCCAATGAACATAAGTCGGGCATTGATTTGTTGAGATACCATTCCTGTGCATACGATCCAATTCGTGTCAAACCATTCAGATTTCTGACAATCGGTTTGTTTTTGCTTTCAATACTCCAAACGGACTGACTCTGACTTCCAAACAGACCTTTATTTTGATTACATTTCGATAATTCAATTGATTTCTTATTCTGAACCAAATCTCTGGTCTTTCGCGAAACATATATCGGATTGTCTTCGCGTTTATTAGTCTTATATTTTTTAGTTTTGGTTCTGGGCTTATGGTTCTGATAGTTGGAATGGCTTTGAGCCCTACTATTCATATAAGCGTTTTGCCGAATGGCAGCCAAACTATTGGCACCGCTTTTCCGCTTCAGTACATTCGCCAGCTTTGTGTGAATGTCTAAGTTCTCGACCGATGACTCTGTGCTCGAACTGCTGTCCAGACTATCGCTGCTCTGAGTCTGATAGAGTTGGCCACCTCTGCGGCCATCATATCTATCATGAGTTTGATGGCCGACAGCACCGACAGCGCCGACTGGGGCTGCGCCTCGTCTGTCGTGCTCATCGATTCTGGTTAGTGAGCCTGAGTTGCGTCTATGGGCTGTAGACGAGGAAAGTAAGAGATTTGTTTCGCTCAGAGTTTTTCTCGGATGCGCTGAACGTCTGTTTGAATCAACACTTAACTGATTATCAATTACTGATCGCTTGCTTTTCATAACTATATCCGTATTATGACTGGCATTACTGCAGATATTGTTTTGATTGCTGTTATAGAGGAGTGAAGGCATTGAATAAATATTTGCGTCGAGTTTATGGATGTCTGACGTAGAGAACGATTGACGACCTTTTCGTTTGTAATAACCGTTATTGCAATCAATTGTTTTCTCAACAATACAACTGTCAGTCCTTTGCAAGTAATTGATGGCCGAAACGGAAGAACTCAAGTGATGTGCGGAGGCGTTGCGCAGGACTTTCGGCGGCTCTCGAACTGCTTGAAGAGAGGCACAGGTATGGCTATTATGGCTATTATCGCATTCAAACGCCAGATTGTCGTATATATGGCTTTTGTTTAAGGGCTCGTCCACTGAATAGGAACCGGTAGATGAAGACGAGGCCAAAGAACTGGAATCATTGCGTTCGTCGCTCAAGTCGTTGAGTGTCCGGTCGCTACTGATCTGAGTGTCGGACCCTTTGGTAAACTCAAAGTCATCGTTGGCTAATGTGGTGAACGAGACGCCACTCATAGAGAGTCCGTCCACACTTGCGGTGCCGATGCTCTTCGGGTGCGATTGATGCGAACTGAATGCTGATATAAGGCTCTGATTCTGTATATTTGGTTCGTTAGAAGCGATCAATTCATTTGTGTTCACATTTTGTTCATTAAGTTTATAGAGTTTTTGCTGTATTTGTAATTGTCTTTTGTCCGGAAGAGTCGATCTGACGCTAAATGTCTCCGAAAGAGTGGCGTAGATGTGCTCGTCGTTCGCATATTTGCCTTTCGCTGATTTATTCTCAATTAGATTCTGGTTAGGATTCATGAGTTTGTGCTGTTCGTAGTGTTTGCCACTATTAGTACTATACCAGACCTTACTTTCATTGATTGCATGCTTTCTCTTCTCGTCCTCCAAAGTATCGATTTTCTGCTTATGGATAGAGCCGTCAGAACCGGTGAAAGTTGAAAGAGTAGTGCTATTCCTGTATGAGTACGGATTGGCTAATGACTGCGATTCAGTGCTGGCATATGCTATGCTCTGTTTGTTCACAGGTATGACTTTGTCGACGCCGTAAATACTCAGAAACATGTATTTGTCGTTAGCTTTCGGTGCTTTGCATTTCCGTAATGAAGACAAACCATTATTGGCGCGCATTAACGGCTCATTAGTATTGCTTCGCCGGTGCTTCTCATTGGCGCGCACTGATGACCGCCGGTAGTTGGACACCACTGTCAATGGCGAGGAAGGGGAGGTATTCAGCTTAGCCGTTGGTATGGAACTCATGACTCCGACATATGGCTTATCGATTAGTGCAAAATCATTAAAGTATAGGGGAAACGGACCTTCACTACCTGCAGGGGTGAGAGAGACACAGAGAGACAAAGATAATGAGATAATATTGAGTGCAAAACAAAGTAATCTTTTTTTCTTCTTTACATTCAATTCAATTACTATTTAATTGTACTATAATTTGAATAATAAACAGATCTACTGAACGCAATGTAGAGTTCAAACTAATTAAATAATTTGCGTAAAATATATAGATTAGACTTACTTTTACTTATGTCAGAGCACCGGTAGTTCTTTCTCCTGAAACTCCTCTTCACTGCATCCCTAAATGGGTCGTCAGTTATATACAGCGCTATCGGCAGAAGAATGCCTTCAATAATACCAAACCAAATAACAATGTTGTCGTGAAGTGGATTCCAGAATTGGACGACCAAACCGGCTATAGTGAAGGCCTAACACATATAATGAAGAAAATATATGCAAATATGAGATCAGAATATTTAAAAGAGTAGAAGAAAACTAAAATAAAATAGTCTTCACTGAAAAGATGAATCGGAAAACAATTATAGTCTAAGAAATTGATTGTAACATAAAATATAAAATAATTATTTATTATAATAATCATTATTATTGAGAGATAGAGTGAGAGATCGAGAAATGTGTATCAAATAAAATAGAATTATAAGGCTTTGGAAAAGGATCGTGGTTTAAATGTAAGCGTGAGTTGACTCAAGGGCATTCACATCAGTCATACCTACAGAAAAAATTAGTTGTTTGAGGGCTTTTCATATGAGTTAGATTTGAAAAATAGGATCTTTGTATGTATTTATGCATAGAATGCATCTCTCATACAATGAACAGCTTTTTCTCTAATTGTTTCCTTAACTTAAATTAGATTTCTTTTTAGATCAATTCGCACACTAATCAAGAAATAAAGTACCTGTGCTAATATTTGATATTTTGTAATACTTTTGATGAACTTTTTATAAAGAATTTTATGAATTATTTATATAAAAAATTTTTAACTCTTTTTTATTACTTTGTATTTCTTTTTGATTATTTAAGAAAAATGTTTTTATATTTATATAAAAGGGTTTAATATAAGCTGACCACTGATCCAGTGCCCTGAATCCCGATGACTATGCCTTGAAACGAATCGGCTTAATTTTATATAAATATAAAACTTCCTTATTTTATGCATTCATTTGGAGATATAATGAAAAATTTCATATTATATTATGCAAGCAATCATTATACCAACGGTACACCCCTTCCCTGTTTCTGATATAGTTTACTCAAATATTTTTTTGGTTCCCATGAATTAAGTATCCATTGTTTGCAATACATTTTTTTTGTTATGCATACCTCAGACCCGCATATAATTTCAGAATAAATATATTTTTTTCCATAATTTTGTTTTTCTTCTCACAAGAATGTTATGATAATTAGTTTGCGAATAGTTTTGTAGGGCTGGGAACAGCTAAGGCCAGTACTGGGTCTTCCTATCTGTGATATATGAGTTCGAATATAATTAATTTTTTATGACTTTATATTAGGTTTTGTTTTCCGCAATAAAATAATGGTTATTATTATTATTGATATCAAAAATATAGAGTTCTTTGAAATTTATTGTCTCCTATATTAAGAAGTCATCACTGATTTAAATATTCGAAGAGGTGTACAAGGTCAGTTTTGGTTGGGCGATAGTGAATAAAAAACAAAAATGATGCTAAGCTTATATTTAAAAACAGTGTCATTTTTGAGCAAATGTGAACAATCTATGAACAATTTAAATTAAAATCAGTCCAATTCCAGAGAATTTCGATCAAAGTTTACAAAAAGGAGTTTTTATTATAAATTATTTTATGAAAAAACATGTGAATTACCACCCTGGTTCTTGAAGCATGATAGTTATAACCTCATTCCGCAACTCTGCTCTTATAAGTTAAATATTTGTTTTGACAGTCAATTCAAAGCCATTCATAAAATGGCAATAAAACCAACTGATTATAGACTAATCCAATAACGTGTCTGATCTGACATAAGACTAATTTCAGGGTTAAATTATGAAACTGAATGAATATTTATTATAATTTTTATTTTCTTATAAATGAGATATAATTGTGTTTTTGCACGAAATATGAAAACATCGCAAAACTAATCTTAATTTAAGAATTAATTTCTATTGTGTTAACAAATTTTTTATTACTATATCCTTCTCTGTAACACAAATCTCTCTCTCTCTCTCTCTCTCTCTCTCTCTCTCTCTCTCTCTCTCTCTCTCTCCCTCTCTCTCCTTCATCCTCCTTATCCACTCTCTTATCTACCAAACATAGTGTAATGATATTGTATTGTAAGTTAATATTCAAAACATGATTAGAAACATATATTGCGACCGATTCTGCAAACTTAACGGTAGAGTTCAAAAGTGTATCACTAGTTCTCTGTACAAGAATCGGGCGAATTGTATATGTATTCAGTGGTACTGATTCTCAGATTAATCTTTTGTTAAACAAAGTTTAGTTTTTTCTGTGTTAAGCCCATCGGCGATGAGGTTAGATATGGATATGGAGTTGAAGTTCATGTATAAGTGTGAGAGAGAAACAGAAAAAGCATCCGAACTGTTCTGAACATCAAAATTAAGTGTATGAGAGCTGAAGAGCTGAAACGAGAACAGATTTTACGTCTAAATTACATGCAATTTGAACGCCAACCGGAAACTCGGCCAAACATTATACAAAAGGGAACAACAGTCACATCTTAGAGACCAACAACTGAGCCCATAAAAGTGCAAATTATATGACACACACACAGTCAAAGTGAACACTTATACCACACGTACGGAAAGGGCAACACTTCCTATGAAAACAATGGAAGAGAAGAAGAAATGTTTTGCAATTATTGGCTCTTTTTGTTTAAAGAACTGAGTGTTCAGTTCCGTACTTCACCACAAAAAATGATCATCTCTTCTGAACTTAAGGGGGAATTGTATTGACTCAAAGGGCGTTCAAACCTATGCTCAAACGTCTGGTCATTGCTTTGCATTAGTTCTCCTCTAAGACTGAATACAAGAGAATTGAATAAAAAGTTTAAAAATATCACGCCTTGTGTTAGGGCTAAAAAATAAGAGAAAAAATATTCACAAAAATTCATGTTTTTTTTGTACACAAAAAAGTTGTTCAAAATGTAGAAAATTATTTTCATATTTTTTTATAGTTTTTTTTCTTGTAATTAATTGATAGTATATATTGATTGATGGATTGCATCTGTGTTTAGGGCACAGAATCTATTATTACTTAGTGTATAGAATAGGTAACAATAGGTTTGGGCGTCGGTTCTGCTCATAACAGTGCGTCCGATATAGTCTAATATTATCTTATTTTTTCATTATTTAAAAAGACAGGAAAAACGGTATCGAAAATCGATTGCATATCTATTCAACTCATCTCTATTTTGTGTTAAACCCGTCTCTGATATTGTGCTTTGGAAAGCATAACAAAACAAATTTTTTGCCACACAATACAACTGTTAAGGAATACAACTTATTGTTTGGATTTGTATTGACTGACTGTTGACACAGTGAATGAACAGTCAATATAACGAAAAACAATTAGTAGTGTTAGTGTCAGAGAACAGTCACTACAACAGGTCTGTTGCAACGAACCAACAGATAATTCATTCGCTAATAACAGAAAAAAAGAACTCAATTATACCGGAAATAGTGGTCCAAAACAGCATAACATCATAACATCATAGCATTGATAGCATTCAGAACAATATAATCTGTTTTTATGGGCTTTAATAACATTTCGTGAACTTAACATATTATTGCTTTCATTAGGCACAGGGATGAGTGAGTGGATGAGATAAGAACGGGAAATAATTTTTGCATAAAAACACTTAATAATAGTAGATAATAGTCGGCACAGTTGGGATGCGGCTGTCATACAAGGCCAGAATGAGATGGAAAAAGAAAAATAGTCATACAATAAGGCAAAGCATTTAATATAAGAAAATTATTTCCAATTTATTTAATGCATTGCCAGTGCATACAAGTGTAGGTGTATTCTAATCACGCATACAGTCATACAGTTTTTCGTTTCTTATGTTTGCCTTTTCTTATATGACTTACTTCTCAAACCAATGCTCTTTCAGTCTGCACAGTAAGCATAGGATAGGTAACTAAGTTTATGTTTGGATGTGATCAGTATTAGCACTAAAATAAATTCTTTATTTTTTATGGCAAATCTCATCCATCATTGAAATCACATGCAATTTGTTAATGAAAGCACAGCTAATAGTTGATATGAGTCTCATGAGTATAATTGGAACAGCCATAACAGCCATTCCTCTAATAAGAATCAGATTAACATTAACTCAATTTTTTTCCTTTTGTGCACAAATTATATGTGCATCAGAAGAGAGGGCAGAACAGAGAATAATAGTACTAAAAGATTGGAATTACTGGAGAGAAGAATGTCTTCAATACTATATTTATAGTGGAATAGAAACTGACTCTGAAATACACTGAAATACACTGATATATTAGGCAAAGCCATCAATTTGCCACTCAATTCATTTCCATTCATTGTAATACATAAGTGAGAGAAAGACTATTAAATAATAATTTTTTGATTTTATTAAAGCACTGAATCGAGTGAATTGAGTTTAAATGTCAGTATTTATATTATTGACTGATTTTATAATATATGTGATTACTATATGAATACGAATTATAATTTTGTTTCAATACTTATCTATCGTTTTTCAAAAATATTCTTTATATGGGTTTGAATTTTTGAATACACTATTCCAGTGAAGAATTAAATGATTATAATCTCATTTTCTGAGACAATTATATAATTTCTCGACCTCTAAATTAAGTCGTGATTGTGTCGGAATAAATTAAAGCTCCAGCAAAATAAGCTCAAATAAATTTACAAAATTTCAATACAATTATTATAAAAGTCTCGTAGTTTTAGCTATACTCGAGTGAATACAAGAGTTGAGAACATTACCAATAAATGGCATAAATTTTGTGAAAAAGCTTTAAAATATGTGTTAAGGACTCACTTAAAATAATTCAGAAAAAAAGAAGTTTTTTAGGAAAAAGAACTTAAAAACATAAAAATTGCTGAAAAATAGCATAAATTAAAATTGTTTGATAAGCAGTGTTCCACACAATACCATTGATGGGTATATTTGTCATCAGATTGTAACTTAAGTATTGAAGAATAAGTGTTTGCATTCATTTTATTTGATTACAATATTTCATTGGTTGAGCCCAAAGATGTTCTCGAGTGAGCTATGCGTTCACGTTATCTAAGCGTATAATTAAGGCAACAATTTTAATAATGTAAACGTAAAGGCATTCGACCTGTTTTTCACCCAAAATATCGTATGCTTTGTATTATACTCTCAATACTGTAGTAGATCTTAATAGCATTCTTCGCCATTCAATTGTTATGCCCTACCGGTGCCTTCATCTCATTATTAAAAGAATAACAATTTTTGCCTTCAAAGCCAATACTATAACTACGTATATGAATGATATGAATTGATGCTAACTATTGAGTCATTCAAAAGAGTCTCTCCTATTGTTGTATACCTTTTCTGGTTATGCCGTATATAAAGAATGAATGAATATTTCGATTTTAGTTTGCGTTTCGCTTAACTGGAAAGCCATTCATTCAATGACTTTTTTACTACAGTATTAAATACCTAATTCTGTACAGTAGTGTTGGCTAATGTTGGTAGAACTTTGACCCTCAGTCACGACTAGTCTATAACACTGGGAAAGTCAACATCTCTATACAAATCAGTGGACAACTAACACAAGTAAAAAAAGGACAACAAAACAGATATTCTTTATAACGATTTTCAAACATATTCTAAATTAAAAATAATTTTCAGTCTCTAAACAATTCAAATGTTTTATCACTGAATAATAGAGTTTATGAGAATAATAGTCATAAAAAATATTTCTTACAAAAAGTAATTCTATTGAAGTAAAGAAATTAAAAACTAAAATAAGGTTTGGAAATATCTTAAGTATAAAAAGTATCTTAAAATAGACGCGAAATTTAAAGACATTTTTTTCTATTAGGAATAGAAATATCAATTTTTTCCTATTCTACTGATAATAGAGATGTGAGAAAGTATTTTAACTGTGAATCAGATAATAAATTAAGTGACAATAGAAATAGAAAAATGAAAGAAAGAAAAAAAACTGAACGATAAGAAAGAGGAAAAATGAGTTTCACTACAATTTCATTGGAAAGTTCGCGCAAACTATAATAGAGTTAAGAATACAATAATAAAGAAATAATAACTTTTGTATATATTTTTGTCCACAAAATACCTGCGAAAGACAATGAACCTCAAGAATAGTGCAAAGAATTGCAATAATAATAATAATAATTTAGATTTAATAATAATTATGGCATAACTTCTTAGTAGTGCACTGTTAGGCCCCAGAGTTGAGAAAAAACGCGATGCGGTCTCAATGGTCTCAATCATCCTTTAAATAGCAATTATATCATGAAATAAAGGATGCAATGAGTGATTGAGAGGCTTCTCGTGAGGCCTAATACAACAGATAAGATAAATAACTATTTTTGCGGAATGAATATAACCCGACATATCATACATAAAAAATTATTTTATACTTATATACAGTATTAATATTAAAGCTATTTTTTATTCTTTGATTATTTTAATTCTGATTTTATACCCAAAACAGGCTTTTATTTTAATAATAATAATGTGTTTTAAAGAATATAATATGTTTAGCGAGTAATTAGTTGTTTGCAAAGAATAGATTTATTTTTGTTTTGTTTGGTCTTTAAAAATATTCATTAATAGATTAGAGTATAATATAATAGAAATTATATATTAATAGGCATTGAATTGACTATAAATGTAATGGAGGTATAGATCGGTTAATGGATAGAGAGATAAATCGTTTAATTAGAAGTGATTGAGAACAGGGCAGAGGAAAACATAGGGCATAGGCATAGGCATAGGCATTGGCCACACAAGCCATCTGACACACAATTCGCAAGCAATGAGTTGATTCCATGAGTGGAAGAGTTTGTGGCCTAAGAGCTAAATACCCAATACTTCAACTCTTTTATCAATCTTTATCAACAGTTTTTCATAAACGACTCCATAATAATAATCTGAGTCTCAGAAACCCATTATTTCCATTGTATAGCCAATTGCGTGTTCGTTGAGCGCACTTATGCCGATTCAGCCGTCAATTGATTTCAAGCTTCAAATTCTGCTCAAATGCTGTTCATTCAGTCTCTCAATCAAAATATGCTCTTCTCTTGTATTCTCTATTCTATTCATTAATTCATATTCAATACACAGTATATGAGTAGAAGAAAGTCTAACATATTTTTTCTCAATCGGATATATAATGGGTTGGAATTGTTTAAATGACCGGCATTTAAGAGCAAAGTTCAGACAATTCTGAGGTAGGCAAATCTTCAACTAAACATAAAATCAGCACGTACACTATGGAGCACCATTATTCAACTCTGATTTGATAAAAAAAAATTTCCACAAAATGTTTTGATTATTGAGTCTATCAATAATTATATTCATTGAAATTTTTTTCTGAATTTTAAAAAAACTCTGATGTCGCTGCGGCCTATGAGGATAGAGGTGACGTTTATGTAAACTCAGTGAATTTGTAGCCACTTTGACTCTGTTTGAACGGGCTGACTTTAAAATAGTCGTGTGACATCCCAAACCCCTTTTGAATGAGCATAGATTTGTTAGTAAAATAGAAATCCTCGCGTAAATCGGTCATTTAAACCATTACAACACATAATATAGTTACTATAAAGGCTATCATTAATGCTCTCTAAATATGATTCCTGGTCCCAAATCTTCACCTGAGATATAAATAGAGCTCATTTTATAATAGCCTAATAATCGTTGTGTTGAACGTCAGTAATAATCGCTTTATTATTCATTGAAATTCATAGAAAACGCTTAGACTTATACAACCT
Source organism: Eueremaeus valkanovi (assembly GCA_034693305.1). NCBI lineage: Eukaryota > Metazoa > Arthropoda > Arachnida > Sarcoptiformes > Eremaeidae > Eueremaeus > Eueremaeus valkanovi. Next base: position 587 of record JAQIWA010002574.1, on the reverse strand, counting down.
GTGAAAAAAAGGACGGACATGCTTAAACGCATCCTGAGCCTAAACCCGTTGATAAAATTTAATGAAAATTCATATTTTTGTTGAGGAACTAATCAAGAACTTTTTCACCTAGCAATTTTTTACGGGTGTTTGTACGAGAAAATCAACCATGTTTCTACAGCAAAAACCACTATGGTTATTTTAAATATCAGCAATTCAAAATGATCCTTGTTGAAAATCATCGACATCATCTATCAGGATTTGTTCAGGATGACTATATTTGCAAAATGGCATAATTCATCAGGGTCTAGAACAAAAACCACATGAGATAAATGAACCCTGAGCAATGAAAAACAATCTAATTAAAAAATACTTAAAACATAATTCTGGATTTCACCTAGATGTTACTGATATTTGCACAGTACGCATTTGAATACTTTACTGCAATAAATTTGAGATGAATGCCAATTATTGCTGTGTACTATGTATTTCTAGGGATGGCCACGCTCGGCAAACTTAGGGGGGTATAGAGGGAGGTAAAATGGCGGATTTTCCCCAAAATCGTAAGGAGGGGGTCAAACTCAACGGATTTGGCCCACTATTTTTCG
>JAQIWA010002573.1:0-12922 GCA_034693305.1 Eueremaeus valkanovi | reverse complement strand
AATCTTATTATATGCTTTACATTGCTATACATATTATATAATCAACTTATTTATCATTAATTATATATATATTCTATAATTTAAGAAAATGGTTATTAAAATAATACTCAAATATAATACTTAAAAAGTTTTTTTATGAAATCATTACTAAAAAGAGAGTAAATAATAAATGATTGTTATATTCAATACAACAGTGTTTTCAATGTATAGTAACATAAAGTTAAGAAAAATTCTTAATTATATCGAATTATGAGCTTAGGCTGAAAATTCAAACAAAAAAAATTATCATTTATATTAAGCCGAATACTATAATAGTGAAAGAAAAGCCTCAAAAGCCAACATCACTTGTGTTAGAATAATTCATTGATCAAAAAAAAGTTTTTCTTTTCAAATTAACCTTTCCGAAAATTCACCACAGAGCAAAGGAACAGGCACTAAATGATCCATTGATAATATATTTAATAACTATGATTTTTAGGTGTGTTTTATAATCATATGAATGCATTCAATAATATTAATACATATTTTTCTTATATATTCTTCTAAACCGTATATAAGAATACGGAATATCATTAGGAATTAGGAATATATTATACATTTTTTTTGGTTCTGATCATTGAATGGATGAAAAATAGTCTTTTTTTTCTTAACGTTTTGATGAATTATAGTCAATAGCATCCAATTTATGGCTGTTTTTAGATATAAATAATTATTTTATTCAGTAGTTTCCGATTTTATAAGTTATAATCTTTTTTCCCAACTATTCGTATACAGTCTTCGTCTTCTGTTTTTTGATATTTATTTTATTTTAATAAGTCTTTTGCTTTCATTAAATTCAAATAAAGGACTGTTTAGTATTTACCTGTAAAACTAACCCACCTTTTAATTATATATAAATTAAACTTATTATACGAATTGATAACCATTTGATGTTTGGCTAATCTAATGATTGGTTTTTAGATATTCTTTAATTTTTTTAATTCGTTATAATTATTAGATTATAAATGTTAATAGAATGCCAATACAAGTATATAATTTTGATCCTGCTCATTATTATCCTTATATAGTCAAAGCTAATAAATATTTCAAATTATCTTTCGCTTCATTATTCATAAAAGTCTCAAAACTTTCTTTAGATATAAATAAATATTATTTTAATTATAAAATAAAAGAAAAAAATAATTGAATTTTCAACAAAATATTTAACATTAGTATGAATTGACAGTTAGATTATTATAATTAAAATATATTTTATATATATTTTTATCGGTGTTTCACTTGTTATTAAAATTCTGTTAAGTTTTCTTTTCTATTCACTAATGCATTGTCTTATTTAACATCAATTTTAATGATTTATGATTTGATAACACAATTATTTATTCCGAAAAAGCATTAATGAGACGTTGTTTTACTATTTTCTCTGTATTAAACTTATTTGACTGTTGAATGTTATTAACTGAGTATATACTGAGTTAATAAAATAGTCACTGAATTGAGAGAAGAGTGAGAGTGAGTGAAGAGAAGAAACTGTTTGGAGAGAAGCGAACCAACGCTTGTGTTCTGTCTTATAATTAATGATGTCTTGCGATTCAGTCGGATTTCACGCAATAATCAACTTTTTGGGTCCACTTTGAATGAATAGAGTGAATATATAGAATATATACAAGCAGAAAGAGTGACTTTTCATTAATCATGCATTTATTGTCTGTCTGTCTCTCTATGTTTTGGAGCACTCGGTCTTTAATGCCAATACCAGAGTCCCTGAATATTTGGTGCGCTCTTAAAGAACTTCTCTCTTATTTTGCTTTTGTGTTTCACTACAGCAATGAATACTTGAATGTTGTGCTACTTTTGTGTCTGAGTCAGACACCGCCACTTCGGGCCAGTAATCAATGGTCTTCCCAATGAGTTTGCCTCAAATGTATAACAGTCTTAACACACTTACAGTCTGACTGCTATACTGTTTAACTCACTATTATTTAACTTCAAAAACTGTTAAAATTCTTGCAATGATTATTAACTTATCTATTAGTCACAAAACTTTCCTTGAACATCCTTTGGCCAAGAACGATTTAATTAAAATTTATGGAAAGTTTCCTCAAAGAGATTCAATTAATTGATGAATATTTTTGGAATAGATTTTCATAAATTTACTTAATTTTCAAAAGGATTTTCCTAAAAATTTCTTATAGTTACAAATAATCAGTAAATTCAGTGAATTATTATTCACTGCATATATAATATTCGGCGCATTTTAATTATTTGTCCACTTTTTAACATAAGACTAATCTATTGAATACCTTCCAGGCCTTACATCAGTAGTTGTAAGAAGAAAAGGCAGAAAAAAATATATAATTATTTAGATTTATTGGTTTTGAAAATTTATTTCTTCTGCTCTTTATTCCTATTTTTTTCATTTTATATGCTTTTAAAAGCAATTAAAGTATAATTTATAACTAAATGTATTCACTTTAAAGACTATATTCTCTATAAATACTTAAATACTTCTCTGTTTATTATATAATATGTTATAATTAATTGAATTAAGGTCTCTCTCTCTCTCTCTCTCTCTCTCTCTCTCTCTCTCTCTCTCCACTGGTTTCCCAATAACTATCACATACTTTCAGAGTCTCTACTAATTTAGTAGTCAAACCCTCAAAGAGTATATTAATATTTATTATTTAAATGCCATTAGAATTATTGCCTATCGTTTAAATCACGTAAATTCTCACTATTCTGGTGGTCATTATTAATTCTTAGCATATTTTTTTATCAAAGCATGATTTTCTCATATTTTATATGCATTTTACACAACATGTCTGAAAAAGTCTTGAGAATATATTTAGTTATTATTCTCTGTATTTCTCTTTCTTTCAAACGTTTTCTTTTCAGTTCAAATGTATTTATTCTAATAAGGGATGGCCAGGGGTTGGCTAGAATAGGCCTTTGTCTTGTTATTTAATAAAGTTTGCACTGATATTTTTTTTATCACCTTTCAAGTGTAGATTAGAGCTTGGTCATCTCTAATTTTCAGTATTTTTTTCCCAGAATTATAGTGACTAACACTTTACGCAAAACAGAAATTTTTTTGAATACAAAAACATTTTCTTTATTCAAATATTAATCATTTATTCCGAAAAAAAATCTCATTTTTGTTGAATTTTCTATTATTATAATTATATGAATAAATGAAAAACATGTTTAAAACACATCCTTTAGTGAGAAATAATTATACAAATGAATGCTTTTCACTGAGAATTAAAATAATAATTATTTAATTAAATTAATTTAAATAATGAATTAACGAATTATACTGTAATTGCTATTAGACTTGATTTAAAATTGAAAGACTTGACAACTTTTTTTTCAGTTTTTATTTTTTTATTTGAAAAGAGGGCACTATTAGCTCCGTTCCCATCAATTTCCCCGTATATCATAAAAAGTTGAGCTCATCTCCAATTCCTAATTCTCTGTCCCTTTTCGGTGGTTTTAATGAAAGTTTTTAACTTTAAAACTAATTTAATAATAATTATATGAAATATTAACCAATAATTAGTTATTAATGATAATTACAGAATAGGAATAATAGAATAAATGTGAATAACAATCGATTGCTTCTCAACAGAATATAATAATAATATAATCCCAAACATAATGTGTATAATATCGTGACTCAAATCAATTTATATAACTTTTAAGAGTTATTTTGTGCAAATTATTTACATGAAGTGGCAATTTGTAGGCCATTAATAGCCTATACATTATATACATATTTTTCTAGTCTATAATAGAGACTAATATCATATAAAAAAAATCTTTTCTCAATTTAATATTTAAATTGACTTTTTCTCCGTTGCGTTAAATTAATCAAAAAATAAGGCAAAATATCTGCGCCCTTAAGGCAAATAAGTTAAGCAAAAAAAATAGATTTTCTATTTATTCGTTTAACTATAAATGGAAATTAATGTAAGCTTTTGTATAGTATATAAAAAAAACTTATTAAACACATTCCTATTATGCATAACATATAACTTGATATAAGCTATACGTATATAGAGATTGCAAATAATCTGCGCTAACCTTAAAAATATCCAATTAAATGAATACATAGTTTTATAATATGAATGCGAATAAAGAGAGAGGAAAATCAGTTTTTGCTATAGTTTTCTGCTTTATGTAAAGTCGAAGCAATAATTTAGTTGCGAAAAAGGAACTCTCTCTTTCACTCTGGGTTCGAGTGAAAGAGCCGTGAATTTAATTGGAATGTCGCCTATTTATACGTCACGACCACTACTATATAGCTTCATAAGAATCTGCACAGAATCTGCACTGGAGCTATTTTAATGCACAGCCAAATAATCGCTGCATATTTATCAAATTCAAGGTTGGCCGCCACCGAGCCGACCAGTGCGCTCAGCACAGGCCAGCTATGATCAATTTGAATGCATGCATGTTCTCAACAGACTGTGCACTCTCTCACTCACTCCTCTCTATCCCTCTCTTCCCTCTCTCTGTATCACAAACTTATGCAGAATAATGATGTGTTGTGTTGTGTGTGCTTTGCATTCATTCCTATCAAATGTAAATGTCTTTAAGAGTAAGGCTTTTAGAGTCAGTTTAATAGAAAAATATTCATTTCTTATATTTGCTGCGAATAAAGAGAAAAACGATTTGAATAATAAAATGTATATTCAATTCAACCATTGAGTCGGGAGAGGGAGAGAGAGAGAGAGAGAGAGAGAGAGAGAGAGAGAGAGAGAGAGAGAGAGAGAGAGAGAGAGAATATTCTTTGCATTAGTGTTGCAGAGAGTAAGCTATTAATGATATTATGCAGAGAGAAAAGACGTACTGATCACAGGTATGAAATGAACAGGTACTATATACTGTATAATAGACTGGAGAACGAGTGGGCCGACCAGTTAAGAAATGGCACGAACCAGAGGTTTGGAAAACACCCGCTTCTCTCCTCTCCGTTCTAGCCTTCGCTGTCTTACTTAAAATGTTAAGCGATTGAGAAAAACAGCAAAAAATAAATACTTATTCATAAAGTCATATCTTTTTTGCAAAACCATACGAACAGAGCTCTCGTAAGAGAAAAATAAAAAAAATTATATTTAAACCAATAGATAGGAAACTGTTTGAAATTAACTCATTTTGCAAAACAAAAACCAATACATAAATCAGTTTTAAATTTATTTATTTTTTGCAATCAATTGTATTATATTTGATAATAGAGTGCGTGTTATGTGTGGATCACAAATGTGTTTATATCTGAACATCAATTGATTTTACAGCGGATTTAATAGACGACCGGAAAAAATAGTGCGAAACTTAATATAAACTTTTGTTTTTCTCTTTTATTATTGTTTTTTTGTCTCACTTTTCTGCGGCACAAGTCTTCCCAAATACTCCATAAGCTCTTATTCCTCATATTTTGTTCCTTTCCTCTCATATATGCGTTTATATAACGCTATATTTCATATGGCCTGAGGTCTAGAATTAATTGGACGGGTTTTTGGAGCCTTTTTAAGCTATACAACAATTTTTGTGCTCTCTCTCTCTCTCTCTCTCTCTCTCTCTCTCTCTCTCTCTCATCCCTATCCCTCTCTTCCACTCAATCCATTCCGAGTGAGTTAGTGTTGAACGCGATTATGAACAGTGAATGTAATTTTATTTTTCTTAGTTTTAGTTTTTTTTCTTCTTAACACAACTTTATATTTAATTTTTTCTCTCTCTAAATGTGAAAAGTCTTTGAGCTTTATTACTGGTCTCACTGTTTCCTCCGACTCCTTACGGGTTATATTTTATTTTTTTTATTTAGTTTTTTTATTTTTTTCCTCTGAAAAAAGATATTTTTATATTAATATAGCGGTTATTAAACAGTAGTTTTAATAGTGTGTTAAATGTGTTACAAATTATTATCTCTTTATTTTGGTTTGTTTTTTATTTTTCTTTTTTCTGTTTCTTTTTTTATCTATCATTAAATATGTTATTTATTTTTCTAAAGTTTTGTTTGTTTTTTGTTTTAACTCTTTTTTTTGCGCAAAACTAGTATTTAATTCTTAAACAGATTACTTAACTTTTACTTTTCAATGCATACGTTTGTGTAATATATTCTTTACTTTACTATTACATTCAGATTAGTCTTGACATTGAATTTTGTTTTTGAATTTCTCTCTTCTTTTTTTTATGCAAACTTAAGCACAAATCTAACTAAAAGGAAAAGTAAAAAAAAATATCTTTTAGTAACGAATAAATAAATAGCAAATTATATTCTAATTGAATGAATAGTTAATTTAATTCGCGATAAAAAACCAAATTATTGCTTAATTTACTTAACTTTTTGCTTCCACTTAACTCTCATTCAGATTCAATCCAATCATTCAATTGCTTTTCAGTCGCTTTTTCTTTTGCATAATTCATATAAAAAAATAAGAAAAAATATATTTTCCAATCATTTAAATTAGTTTTTAATTTATTTAAATTAATTTAATTTCATTGACGTTTAAAATTTAATGATTCACTTCTGATGATCTTTTTTTCTTCATTTATATCCAGGACATCGATCGGCCGACTTTTGTGTATGTGCTGACTGCAGACCCAGACGCAAACAAAACTTTTTGACAACAGTTCTCATATTTGTCTTTATCTTTAACTCGTTTTCTTCATATTATTCATCATTTAAAGACTCAACACATTGAGAGTTGAGTCTAAAAACACACATTAAAAAAGCATTTTTCTGTGATTGCCCCGGGAGTCACATAGAGTGAGGCAACGTGTGCTGAAACACAACATTAAGACATCAATTCCACCCTTTGATGCCTTTAATACATAGAGAGTATAAGAGAAAAGAAGAGATCAATAGAGCCATACGTTTAATAGCGAAAGCAGACGTTGAAAGCAGTTCGTGATTAAGCGCTTAATATTACGAAAATATAAAAATTAATATATTTTTTAATATTAAAAAAATCAGTGACTGATATCAGATATAACTTAACTTTATCTTTGCTACTCTGACGTGACATTTAAAATGATTGCTTAATTATTATTTTGAAAATTGAATGAATTATATTTTCGCCGATATTTTCTATACTAATGAAGATTTTCAGCCATCAGTTCAGAAGAGAATAATAATATATTTGTTGTTAATCTGTTATTAAACATCATTTCAACTCTACTAATACATCCGTCGAATGCATGACAATCACGTTTGTTAACGGATTCATCGGTAAAGGTATGTAATATTGATATTTGGATACAATTTTGCAGTTTTTTTTCCTTTTGCTTAAAAACATTTTTTTATGAAAAGTTTTTCATACGTTTTGCTCGGATTTTCTGTTTTGACTTTTTTTTAAACAACTTTAAGTCACAAATAATTAGATTTTTTGATATAGAAATGCATTTAATTTTATTTTTTAATTAGATTTGAACTTATAATTGAATTTATGTACAATTTTTTTGTCCGAAAAAAAACTTTTTTTTGCCGTCAAAATCAGTTTAACAGTTATTATAATTAGTGTTTGCGTGCAGTCAACTGACTTAAAGTCAAACTTTTTCTTTGAAAAAAAACGAAATATAAACTAGATTTCCACGATTTATAATCAAAATTGATCCGACTACTTTTTTTCTAACTCGTAAGTGATTAGTCGATATAACAAATTACACTAATCTTGAAAAATAATAGTCATATAAAATGAAATTTAAATGAAAATATATGTAATTTCTATGTCCTCTCTCTTCGGTAGCCATTATTTTAACTGTATTTAAGTGTCTTATAAACTACAGTGCAATGCAATGAATCAATGAATCTCTATTAAAAACTGATCTATTATTCTGACGGATTAAATAATAAATTTTGATTATGAACTTAACCTAAATTTTTTAATCCATTTATTTTGTGTTTAATCGCATTCATTGCAAGTTTACAACTAATTTGTAAGAAATGAATTCAATCCTAAATTATTACATAAAAACTTTAAATTAGGATATATTGCATAATCTATGGCATAAACAATACCTGTCAGATAGTATCAAAGAAATTGACATGGTCAAATTAACCTATACTTCACATATTATGAAAAATATACTTTTCTATAAATTGTTTTCTTCTATAAAATTCTGAATTTATTTGCGATTCATATAAATGTGTTTTAAATATTTTGAGATAAATATTCATATTTCACAAAATATGGAGCATTAAGTCAATGACAGATTACACACGTGTTTGTACTCTACATAAAAACATTAACTTTTATGAGACGTAAAGTCCAGAATCCTTTTAAAATTTGGTTAACTCAGATGAATCTTTAGATTGTTTTACGTATCAGTTGATCGGCAATAATATAAACCCCGAATCTTTCGAAACACTATTTATCGCAAATGTATCTCTGAAACGATTTTGAGATTTGATCCAGGCTTACATAGATTATAAGAGAGCTATAATATAGCCTTTTATACGACGATCGGCTCATAATTCCTATTTTAAAATTCAAATCTATATATCGATATACACAGTATATAGTGCGCGCATAGATCTAAATTGTCCAAGGCAATTATAGGCTTTGAATATAATAACATGACGTTTGAGATTAATTGAACGCTTGAGAGTAAGGCTATAATTTCAGCGATCGATTGCCGTTGACTCGACTCCAGTTTAAATTTGAAATTACTATTCTATGCGTTTGAAAAATACAAATATATTTAAGTCGATTCAATTGAATCAATACATAAGTAAACATAGTTTTAAATTCAGTTCATCACAGATGTAAACACCGCACAGTATGTACAGCGCAACTGGCATTTGTGTCCGGTATGGTTCATGTGAATGCATATGCATTACTGGGCATTGAAATTGCGATTGTAATGAATTTTGTTGACCAGAAAACGCCTCAACATTTGTTATACATAGAGATAAGATGCAAAATATCGGTTATATGTATTATTAGAGTCCAGTTCAGCACTGGCTCTACAGTCCGGCTATACTGCAGAGGAATATATTATATAAGGTTTGGAGGGAAATGAGTTTTACACTGCTGTGAGGCAGACGTGTAGTCAACATCTATACCAGTGCTAAATAAACTCTAAGCTATTTTATAATAACTTATCGCTTATCATATGAAATATTGTGTTATTTTTCTCTTCAAATTCAAAATGTATATCATTTGCAGTATATTTTTGTACGAAAAAAAATTGCTAAACATTAGACTATCTGTGATAAAAAAAATATTATATACATTCATATTCAGTATATACTGACTGAGCATTCATAGAGAGCATAGTAAGTGAAGTGAATAATTCCTGGCCATAATGTATGGCTATTATACAGTAAATCAAAATATCTATTGGATGGACGACTGGAATCAATATTTAACTGCACTTTAACTTCAGAAATGACTGTAACTTTCATAAGGATAGCAGAAATTTGTTAGATATCTAAGAATTTTGAGTGAATTTTCGATACTCTGATAGACAGTCGACTGAATCAAATCAAATGCTAATGTTATGACAATAAATGCAATGAATGCTTATATAACTCGACTTTACTTATAAGTTATAACTCAATGACACTTATAGTGAAATATTAGGCCTAAAAATATCAGACAAACAGAAAAACATTTTAAATAAGTTTGAATTCAAGTATTTATTAGGAAAAAAGTCAGAATAGCTTCTGAATTGTTTATTTGAATGGTCTGTATGTATGCTAAGCACGAATGCAATTCGTTAGCGATTTTATTGCTTTCTATTTCGATATATCATTGAATAAAATAGGAATTAAATTATATAATAAATAAAATGAAAATTTCAAACTTTAATTCTTAGATGAGATTCAATTTAGTGAGAGAGGTCTTCTTTTAATGTTCATCCCATGTGAGTGTATATTCAACTTATTTTTCTATTTATTATTATATTTTATTTTTTTTACAAAATATTTTTTAAATAGATTTTTATAGATATTAGAAATTTATGTTTACGTAAGTGTAATAAAAAATAAAACAAAATTTTGTTTTTCTATTTTTTCTTTTTCACTGTAAAAAAATATAATCTATTAATATGTTTGTGTACTCAATGATCCTGGATATATGTGTTTATCTCATTCATATCTTTTACATTTTTATGGGAAAAACTTTATTAACTTTTTGGCCACTTTTAGGATATATTAGATTTGAAAATATAATTCTTTTTTAAGAAGTTTTTTATGTTATAATCGCTGCAAAAATGTATAAAAATATTTCAATTTTATATAAAATTTAATTTAATTTAATTTATTTATCTTCTAATAAATGTCTCCAATGGATGCCGCGCTCTATTTCTAACTAATTTTTTTTTATTTTAATATCAAATTTATATCTATTTTCAAAATTTTTCTGTATTTATATAAATTATTTTCTTCTTCAAAGAGATCCGGAATGTTATACTAAACTATGTTATACTTCGGCTATCATTAATAGATTTCAAGTTTAAAAAAAATATTCTTCAAATTCTTTTGCATCAAAAGCTACTTAGAATTCAAATGTGATTTACTTTGAATTAAGTCAAAGAAAGAATTTTTCATTTGATTAAAATTTTTGAATAAAATGCTTCAAAATCTTGTGTCAGAACAGATGCAAAAATATTTGGACACAACTCCTGAGAAAAAAAAAGAGTTTTTTATAAGTTTAACAAAAAAAAATCAAGTTTTGAATTTTGATATACATTTATAAAACTGAGATCAAAATGAGAAAAAAATCATTTAATGATTATCACAAGTCATTAACTTTCGTTATATACAGAGTTAAGAGATCTTTGAGCTGTGATTCGGAATACTTTTTAACCACAAATATAATTAATTATTAAAAATCATGATTTTCACAGAATATATATGACTTCAATACAAAGTGTTTCCTCGACATAGACTGTGCATATATTTCTTGATTTCATACCGAAATATTTTATCACTAAATTAAATGCTGAAAAAAATTATATTCATTTCGAGTGATAAGTAAATTAAAGCTAAGTTTAAGTAAAAAAATTCATTAATTAATAATCAACTCATATGAGAGATAGAGAATAGCAGACGATATGACTATAATCTTATAAATTAAATATAAATTTTATTGAAAGTATCGTTCATTATGTGTGTGAACACTGAAAAAAAATATTTTTCAAATGTATTTCTTTATCAAATATTTTTTTGGCGGATCTTTTTTTATGGGTTTCTATGAAAAAAGGAACTTAAATATAATTTTTATTTTTATTGCCAGACTATGTGTGCGACTGAAACGGACGGACAGAGAGGAAAAAAAATTATACTAAACATAGCATTCATATTAGGAATGCGCAGATTTACCTACTATTTGCAATTTAAACCGGGCTTATTTTGGGTAAAGCAACTTTTTATCGTAAAAATGTAGCCCAAGCTTCCTGTGCACATCCCTGTTTAATAAAGTATGCACTTAAAACTTAGCCAACTCACTCTGAAATATAACTTTCTTAAAGTAGTTTAAATTTTTTTGAATATTTTCTTAGAATTAAGAAATTTTTTCGATGAAAAAAATCATTTAATTTAAGAGATCAGATATGCCTTCGAGAGCGAGAGAGAGAGAGAGAGAGAGAGAGAGAGAGAGAGAGAGAGAGAGAGAGAGAGAGAGAGATCCGCTCATATGATTAGTATTAAAGAATTTTTTTTATATTAAATGACGAATATTTTGAACACATCTCTAATGGTATGCAATATACGACTCGTCATTATTCTTGATTTACTGATCAAATGTGATGTTTCTGATGCCTTCACTCAACTGACTAAAAGGCTTTTTAAAACTTCATTTAAGAAAATTTAGCAAAGCTTAATTTAGTTATCTAATTATTTTTATTTTTATTTTTATTTTTCTAATTTATGTAATTATTTTCTGAGAAAAAAAAACAAAAAACTGCGCAAACATTTAATTTATGAAAAATTAAGGCAAAAATAAAAGTAAAAGACTTTTTAAATAACAATTTTTTCACAACATTTATAAATTAAGTGATTTTTTTTATTTTTCATTATAATTATATGCGTTTAATATAGTTATAAATATTCATTCGCTTATTATTGACATTTATTTTTATGACAAAATTATTTTTCACTGTCAGTCGAAATGTTATATAAAGAAAAAGAAATATTTTTCTGATAAAAATCTTATTTCAAACCGATTGCAAGTCTAAGCTATTGACATATCTGTCAGAAATGCAGAGATGAATGAGTGAATCGCAATACTCTTCGCTCGCTCTCCAATCTAATGCCTGTCCACTCGTATTGTAAGTCAAACACACATTTTCCTAACTGTCCACTAAAGCACATATACGGTTCAATACTAATGGAAAGTATTTTATAAATAAGTTTCGATTCTCAATAGTTCACAGTCTGCTATCGGGAGGGATCAGGGGGATGGAAATGGATGTCTGTGTCCATAGTATTGATAGTTTCTGTGCTGCCATGACTGCCGATCTCTTTTCACGACTGGGCTTGAGGTGATTTCGCAGATATAACTCAATGTTTGACTTATTTTCGTTGCGAACGAATAATAAAGAAGAAAATTCTGTACATATTCTCTCGATTTGGCCAATAGTTTGCTTAAAGAATAAGAATTTGAGTTTAGAGCACAGAATAATAGATTAGAAGTTTAGGCCAATCTTTGCTTCAGTTGCAGTCCAAACGATTGTTAGTCAGTGAGTCAGTCAGTCAGTCAGCTCTAACTTTATTAATTGTCGCCTATTTTTGTTATTTTGTCGCTTTTTATATACACTATAGATATAAATAAGAAACAGTTAGCGACTGACCGAATGAGAAATGTGTTTAATTTTTCTCTGCATTCTTCTGCTGGTGCCTAACGTCTGATGACATGCACTGGACTAGGGATGTGCAAGGGGGGGGTATAGACCCAAATACCCCCCCTGAGTTTGAGAT
>JAQIWA010002572.1:0-12922 GCA_034693305.1 Eueremaeus valkanovi | reverse complement strand
GACGTGACCGCAGCGTAGCCCCTATACGCTGATCCCACACCTCATCACCCACTCATTCGTCACTACATTCGGTGACATTTTGGCGCAGTCGGTAGGATTGGGATCCACACCACTACGTCCGTGACTATAGAAGCGCACCACAGCTCCAAAGGCACACAAAACGGCCCAAAGCCACATCACACTCCGTTCAGGAAGGACTTTGCCTGAACAGACTCCACCCACTCGTCGAGCTGCTCAGAACCGACAACAAATGGACGGTACAGCAGCTGCAGCGACCGATCGCGAAGACGATCGATTACGTCTCGAACGATACACCGGCAAAGACCTGTCCATCTCCGCCCAAAGATGGATTCAACTGTTCGACGTAGTCATCGCGAACGTGACTTCAGACCTCAAACGACTCCAAACGCTAATGCGTTACCTCCGCAGCGAAGCCTTGGACTGGTACGCGGATGAGATCGCCCCAGAAATCTCATCACTTACGTACGACGACTGTAAGGCCCGCTTTTTGGAACGTTTTGGAGTCCAAACCGTAGACCCGCTCGTCTCCGCCCAAAGACGCCGTCTGCTCAAGACCGAGACCATCAAAGCATACTTTGATGAGAAAATGGTTTTCTTCAGAAAAACCAAACTGAACCCCAGCTCTCAAGCCGCCCAACTAACGGAAGTTATGCCCCACTACTTCCGAAGGTCACTCATCGCAGCCACCATTGAGACACCCATCAAGTGGCTGCACATCGCCTCTCAGCTTGAATAGTCGTACCGGCAATTCAATAAGTCGCGTGAATGGAAGGGCAACGGTCCCCAACGCCACTCTACCCATTACAGCGACCATAAAGGAAAGCCTTCCGACACAAAGCCAAAGAGCGATTCACGCCCACCAAAGCCGTGCCGCTTCTGCAAGGATGCCGGCCTCACAGAATGGCACTGGCATAGCGCTTGCCCAAGACGCTCACAATCGCCACCCACAGCTATGGCCACATCCGAAGATGAAACTTCGAACTTCATAGAGGAATCGATGGTCACTGTGAGCGTTAGCCCCAATACACCGATTCCTTTCATCAAAATCCCCGCCAAAATCAATGGCAAGGATGTCGACGCACTTATCGACACCGCATCGACGACTCACATCGTCTCCGAGGCGCTTCTCAGAGCCCTAAATAAGAAGCCCTCTCCGAACACCTCTTGCGCCCTCAAGATGGCGAGCGGCACCACTCGAACGCTCGGAAGCGTTCGTCTTCCCCTATCCATTGGCCCCACAACCAAATGGATCATAGCTCAGGTCCTACCTAAGCCTCCGTTCGAGCTGTTGCTGGGCCTCAACATTGGCCAAGACTTCAACATAAGCCTCGACCTCCGGACCAGACAAGCAAAGGTCCATTCGACCCTCATTACCCACAAAGACGAAACTATTGGCCCCAAAATAGTTCCGACTCTCAACGCCCTCCTCAAGACTCACCGATATCTTCGCGAAGGAAGACATATTCGCCGACACCGGGCGCATCACATTGGAGCGCCATCGGATCATCACAACAGATCATCCGCCTATCTCTCAGCGCCCTTACCAGCAGCCTATCGCTCTTCGAGAAAGGACTGCCACTCAGATAACTGAGCTCTTGAGACGCGGACTGATCCGAGAATCAAGCAGTCCTTGGGCTGCACCCATCACCCTCCAGCCCAAGAAGGATGGCTGCGACAGACTGTGCATCGATTTTCGCAAATTGAATGCGATTACAATCGATGACAAAATGCCGCTTCCCCGGATCTCCGATGTCATCGACCGACTCCATGGCGCCAGCGTCTACTCCACACTAGACGTCGCGTGGGGATACTGGCACATAGCCATGGATCCGGCAGACATCCCCAAAACGGCATTCGTCACCCACAACGGCCACTATGAGTGGACCGTTATGCCGTTCGGCCTCAAGAAAGCCCCTTCGCTCTTCCAACGCGTCATCCAGAAGGCCCTTGGGAACCTCCTGAACAACGTCATCAATTACCTGGACGATATCATCGTCTACTCGAAGACCGTTCAGGAGCACCGCCTACTCCTTCGACAAGTCTTCATCCAACTCAGAGCCCACAATATCAAACTTCGGCTCTCGAAGTGCCAATTCGAGAAGCCATCAGTCGACTACTTGGGCTACCGAATCAGCCTTAATGTGGTGTCGCCCTCACCCACAAAGCTCAGAGCCGTCACGGAGTTTCCGCCGCCCCAAGATCTGCGTCAACTCCGTCGCTTCTTAGGCCTTGCCTCCTATTTCCGCAAATTCATTGCGCACTTTGCCACAAAGGCTGAGCCTCTCACCGAACTCACTCGTAAGGACACCGTTTACGAGTGGTCTGCCTCCCAAGAAGAGAGCTTCACTACACTGAAGTCCCTCATCACCTCTCCTCCCGTCCTAGCAATCTTCGACCCCCTAAAGCCGATAGAGTTGCACACGGACGCATCGAGGATTGGTATCGCCGCCACTCTGATGCAGGACAAACATCCAGTGGCCTACTATTCCCGGCGATTAGACCCTGCAGAAGCGAACTACGACGCGACCAACCTGGAGTGTCTCGCAGTGGTCAACGGCATAGAACACTTCCACGTCTACCTCTACGGTGTCCCTTTTACCGTAGTTAGCGACCACTCTGCGCTTCAATGGCTGTTCAGCATTAAGCACCCCATTGGCCGCCTCTATAGATGGTCAGTCCGCCTGTCCATCTACAACTACAAAGTGATCCATCGCCCAGGGATCACTCATCAACACGTCGATGCCCTATCGCGTGCCCCCATCAACCTCCTCATCACACTGGATGATATCCGAACTGTCGCCCCCAGTCCGACTCCAAGAATGAAAACCGAGTTCATTCAGGACGGCCTCCTCAAGACCCGCAAGCGTGGCATAACACGGATCATTGTGCCCCTATCAATGATTCCGCGTCTGCTTCACGCCTATCACGACGAGTCTGGCCACCCTGGAATCGAAAAGTCCCTCAAAACGATCCGATCCCAGTTCTGGTGGGACTCCATACTCACAGACATACGCGAGTACATCCAGAGCTGTCACAACTGCCAGATGGTAAAGCCCTCATCCCATCCGACAGCTGGTCCTCTCGTCCCGATCGACACGCCCTCAATGCCGATGGACCTCATCGTAATGGGATCGATAGCCGCCAACTCGAAGGCCAAGTATATCCAACTGGTTATTGACCATCATTCTCGCTATGTTTGGGCGTATGCCACACCCAAAAACACAGCGGAAACAATAGTCAACATCTTCGGCGCCCTATTCCGAAGTGTTGGATACCCGAAGCGCCTTCTGACCGACCGTGGTACCAACTTTACATCGAATGCTTTGAAACGATTTCTCGCCAAAGCTCCGACTCAAGTCCGCCACTCCTTCACCTCTCCGTACCATCCGGCCTGCAACGGACTGAACGAAAAGGCGAACGACACCATAGTCAAACGCCTCCGTGCCGCCTTCTTCGACAACCCTCGTCGAAAATGGTCAACACTTTTGCCCCCTATCATAGCCCAGTACAACCGTACTGTGCACGACTCTACCGGATTTTCGCCCCTATTCCTCCTCAATGGCACCGAAGATGACATCTCCGGTAAACCATCTTTGGATGTCGCCCGCATCTAAGCGAAGCAGCGCTCCGACAACTGCAAGCAGAAGTGGAAGGCTCGCTTCGACTCCAAGCATCCACCGATGGCCCTCAACACCGGCGATCTTGTCAAACGCAGGATCCCTGTGAACCGCCCCGATGTTCACAAACTTTCACCCAAGTTTGAAGGACCCTACCCAGTCATCCGTCGCCCCTCGGATGTCAACTATGAGGTCTCCAAACCATTCCGCGACTCCCCAACTTCTATACTCCATGTGTCTCAACTGGAGCCGTACAATCAGCGCCACCCGCGCTTCAACTTAACGGCCGGGGAGTGACGCCAATGCGTTCATTGCCCTCCTACTGAGTCCCTTCAGGCAGTTCCCAACCTCATTCCAACGGTCAGTGTCGCCCTCACTGACCAATTGGAATGTTTCCCTCCATTTGTGTCACCCTATATAAACTGTCCCTAACAATAGAGCACACACACAACCACTTCTCTGTAACCTCAATACAGATCAATAAAATCCAATTTTGAATTTTATCTCTCTTTGTCTGCACTTATTTTGTCCCTTTTGTGCGTGTCTTCCGTTGGCCACTGACGTGACCGCAGCGTAGCCCCTATACGCTGATCCCACACCTCATCACCCACTCATTCGTCACTACATTCGGTGACAATATTATAGTGAATTTTGTGAAATAGTAAAGAAAATGGATTCAAACGACTCTATTTATATAAAAGAAATACAAAAACTGATCGAAACATATGATTGCAAAGAAGATTTGGACTATATTTTCAATACATTTAATTTTTTAGTGAAGTGTATTAAAAGTTTGGAAGCAAATGGAATGCTTTTGATCGATAGTGTAGTGATTTTAGACAATGCATTCAAAACAATTCAATCCACTGAAGGAATCGGCGCTCAAATAGCATTCAAAAAATTCGAATATGTTTTGAACAAAAATTCCGGTTTCAAACAAATTAAACAAATTATTGACATTTTTAATGGTATTACTCCTTCCAAAACGATTGTCAATCTAAGTAATGAAGAAATTGAATGTTTTAGGAAAGCGCCGATAACTAACTGTAATACCGAAAGAAGTTTTTCTAAATATAAACTCATTCTGAATGACAGACGAATGAGTTTTACTGAAGAAAATTTAAAATATCATTTGATAGTCAATTATAATAATAGACTTTTGGAATAATTTTAAAGATTTGAATGTTTTTTTGTATAAAAATGATTAAAATTTTGCTTTTATTGTAATGACTTTAATGCGGTTCTAATTCTATTTCGGTTTTATTCTATAATTCAACTCTAGTCTGAAAACTTCAACAATCAAAATCTTGCTCGCTCTTTATATTGCTTTTTTTTCTTAGCATTAATAATAAGTAAATAACTATATTCTGAGGTCAATAACACTATTAAACAAATATATTAAAAATATGTACAGAAAATGATTAAAAAAATGTTAATTAAACGACTGCTTAATGTTCAGCAAAAGAAGTATACAATTCATTAAATATTGATTGTATACACGCAGTGAGGGCTAGAGTGAAGCCTAAATAAATTGTTTACACTGTATAAGTCAATACATTTTATTAAGTGCCTGTACTTTACTGTACGTTAAGTTAACCTAGCTATTAAAATGATGGCGCACTCTATTCCGTATCATTAATTTAAGAGACATACTGTTGAGTAGAGCGCAAAGAAATTGATTGCATTCACAATATTATTGCTTTGTCTGCCATTAGCTGAACAACGATTAACAGAATTACAATTATTCACAAAAATTAAAGCACAGAATCATAATTAGCAGTCGTTTAGTGTTTCTCTCATATAATACAATGCAAATCAAGAATAAGCAAAGGTTTGGATCCGAACTCCGGAATAAACTATTGGTTTGAATGCAAAATGAACCGAACCAGATGAGATACAGACATAGTTTGGTCATTGTTTCAATGATCACAAAAACAAACATGATCAAATCAGAGGTCGCCCTAAGAATTAACAAAATTCATCCGTATATACAGAAAGACAACACTGTTGTAGACAAATCTGATTCTTATATCAGTTTTGATATATTTTACTAGAAATATAAATATCAAATATCCAGTTCGGTTACAGTGGCTACCGATTCCTAGTTTATTCCTATTGGATAGGTCTGAGAGCACAAACAGGGTAATGTCAGTATAAGCTTAATTTAGTCGCACGTCATATGTGAAGAGCGCAGAGAAAAGAGAAACTTCTTATGCAATAAAACAATGTTTTTATTGATTTATGAAAAATAGAAATAAATTATAAATTAATTAATAAATAAATAATTGTTTGAAATGACCGGCAGTTCGTTGAATGCATTGACTACGAGATCAGGCGGTGATTCTTCAGTGGCCGACAGCGCCGACAGTCAGACATCAAATAGAGTTCAAATAGATTTGGAAGCGTTTAAGACAAGAGTCGATGCAATCAATATCGATGGCATCGGACGGACCAAAGATGACGTATTGGTGCCAATGGTTAAGCAGTTGTTCGATGCGAACAACTTCGAGGAAGTGGTAGTCAAAGCCCATAACGTGAGGAAACAGTTGGAACTATTGGGCGCTTTTAAGGCCATCAATGTGTTCATCGACACCAGCAGTGGTGACAACGCGACCGCCGATGGACTCGAAGTCACGTATTCGGTGGTCGAGAACAGACGAGTCGTCGGAGGCGTCAATACGTCCATCGGTAACAACAATGACGGGGCGGTTGTCCTTCAGCTCAAGTGTCCCAACGTTTTGGGCAGAGGTTTGCATAACTGTCCACACATTTGATTAGAATTTAAGGCTAAATATTTAAGGGGTTGGGGTTAGTGGAGGTCAGGGAGGGTCGGCTCAATTTGTGTTGAATTATATAATATTTAATTCAATTAAATGTGTTTTGAATTCAATTTATTTATAATTCAATTGAATTGTATTTTTAGGCGAATTATTTCAGTCAGAGTACGAATACGGGACTAAACACACGACTGGCTTCCAGACAACATTCGTGAAACCACTGGTGCCCTGGCTCTGGCCTCAGCCCAAACTGGCGGCCACTATCTTCCAGAACGGGTTCGACGCCCCCTGGAGTGGCTTCAGAGAGATCGATAGGGGATTACTACTGGACCTGAGCTTCAAATCGCGGCCCTCTGTCGCCCATTCGCTGCGTTGGGAAGGCGTTTGGCGAGACATACAGGCGCTGACGGCCGGCACTGCGTTCGCTGTGCGAGAAGAGTGCGGACATTCACTGAAGTCGTCGATCAAACACATCCTGACGTGTGATCGAAGGGATAACCCAATCATCCCGAGCACCGGCGCTCTGTTTCGTCTACAACAGGAGTGCGCCGGCCTTTTGGCCGGTAATGTAGGCTTTCATAAGCACGAGATAGAACTCCAGTACAACCGACCACTGCCTCTACTCAACGATATTGTAATACAGGCGTCGCTGAGAGCAGGCATTATGAAACCCCTGCAGAAGCTCGAGTCCGTCACCTGTATTAACGACCGGTTCTTCATAGGCGGGCCGTTGACTCTTAGAGGCTTCCAGTTGTATGGCGTCGGCCCTCATTCGGAGGGCAATGCTTTGGGCGCTAACACCTATTGGAACACTGGTATACACCTGTATAGTCCACTGCCGTTCCGTCCGGGTCGTAACGGTTTGGGCGACTTTTTCCGAACCCATCTGTTCGTAAACGCGGGAAATATCGGGAACTTTGACTTCAGTGACGATCACTACAAGAACTTCAATATTCTGTTGAATAGTTTGCGTTATTCCGTGGGCTTAGGTCTTGTGCTCTCTATCGGACATATGGCGCGATTCGAACTCAACTATTGTCTGCCTTTCGGCCAAAAATCGGGAGATCAGGTCAGCCCTGGTTTGCAGTTCGGCATTGGAGTCAACTTTGTTTAGTATTATAGTTCATATGTTTTTGGCTCTACTGGTGTCGGTCTGTCTCGGCTCACATGACAGACAGACAGACAGGCCGGCACCTGTAGGATCAAAAACATATGAACTATAGTAGCAGTGCTCAGATCTGTATAGCAATCGTTTCATTAATTAAATAGTAATTAAAATAAATATTAAAATAATTATAATTTTTATCATTTATTTTGTGTCCGGGTATTGAATGATCGAAACCCTAACCAAAAAATGGCATACTTTTGGTTATATGCAGACAATTACGTGGACACACCTTTCATCCGATAGATTCCTCTTTGCCCCGGTTGCTTTTGCAATATAAACTCGACTCAGATCCGGATCATATTATTATTAATATTTTTGAATTAATTCTATTTTAAAAATAATTAGAGTTTAGAATAGTTTCTGATATTCAGGGCTTATATTCAAAACTGGCTTTCATTTCAATTCAATCAAAAAATTTTATTTCAATTTCGAAGCAAAACAACATTTTTTGACAATTTGTTAACGAATTTATGAATTTTTATGCTTTAGTTCAGAAATAACTTTAAGCACAAAGTGATGAATAAAATGAAAACTTATCACAGATTATGAAAAGGATTTTAAAAATGTTAACCAATTATTAGTTTTAATACTCTTTAGTATTATTTAATTCATTACTCATTAATGGCTTTTGCTCTTCAGTTTCGACATTCAGTTCATTGTTATTATTGTTAACAACACTTCCATTCGTTTTATGCTTTTTCGACGACTTTTTCTTTTTTCGTTTTGATTCAGATTTTTGTGTTTTATTTGATGATTGAGTCGATTGTTGTTTCGTTGACTTCTGATTCTCCAACACATCCTTAACGTGCTGTCCGTCCACTGCGCCCACAACTGTTGCGTTGTGCGCACCGTTGCCATTGAAACCCTTGGCCTCCACTGTCTGCATATGATGATCAACTTCTTGTTGCACTGCCTTCGAGGTGCCGGTCAGGTGTCGTTGCACTGAGAGGGCGTCGGGTGAGTAAATGCCATCAGAGTCTGACAACTGGATCGGCAGAAAATTATCCTCCATTTCGCTGGCGCTATCCATTGGTCGGATTAAGTGCAGATATGCCTCCCTTTCCCTCATCATAGCCTGAATTTCCTCTAAATTGGCGCAATGCTGTTGCGGCGCATGTGGTGGTGCCATTGGTGGCCCATATGTTGGGTACGGCGTGTATTGGGGCTGAAATTGCATTCCCGGCAATGGTGTGCTCGGATAAGCCGGTGCCATAAAGTTGGGGTAACTGTTCGCTTGATTATTGACTAACATATTGCCATAAAATGTGTTCAAAGGTGTGAAATAATTGAGAGACTGAGCGCTCGCTATGTAATTGAGGTTAGAGTTCAAACCATTCATATAACTGATCCCTATATTAGACATTGGGTTAGCCGTCGGTGTCGTGAACTGCATATTACTATTATTAGTGTTGTGGTTGTGTTGACTCGGAATCTGTGTTCCGTTTGGTGTAGTGTTCGTAATGTTTGGCACTTGTAGTATATGATTACTGCTGTGGTCCATGTGTTGCGGCGCACAGCTATCTGGTCGGCGCTTCTCCAGCAATGGATTCGTTAGATTTGACGACTGATCAGACATTCCGTGAGTGAATGTGAAGTTTGTAACCATTGGTTTGGAGAGTCGGGGTCTGGCAAAGGGTATGGCATTGGGCACTGCATAGGGATGTGATGCCAGAGATGATGGCGAGGCTATCGATGGACTCATGTAATTGTTGGCAACTATTTGTGGCATTTGATTGACTGCTAAAGCTATCAGATCTCCAGTGCTGGTGCTCTTGCACTCGGATTGGCCTACTCTTCGCGAGGCATGACTACGCCCAGCGATGGCCAGCGCCGCAGATATGACACTTCCAGACGTATCGCTACCGCGTCTGCGAATGTATGGATTCGTTCGGTATTTGTAGTGCGCTTTAAGCAGTCGTTCCCTCTCTTTCTTAGTCTTCCGGCGCTGATGCCTATCCATAGCAACCATTTCCAACTGCTCTAAACTGATTTGCGAGTCCAATGAGCGCCGGTATGAATCGTAAGAACGCTGTTGACTGACATCACTCATCGAGGAATGTCTTGTTGTGCCCACAAATGTCGGCAAATAATGTGTCGTTTGGTTCACATCGTTGGCAACAATACCTCCGCGTCTGTACATGAAATTAGGCAGAGCTGCCGCCCAGGTAGCCGAGAGATCCTGACTGACTGCTGAATTTAAGTTCATGCCAACCGGGTCGGAGTGCATGGAGTGAAACGATGGCGAATAGCATCCCTGTGTCAGCTGATGTCTGCGTCCGAACACTTTAGATATCATTTCATGTCTTTTCAAGCGAATCGGTTCGTTCAGATCCGGCTTCAGGTGCCGTAGGATAAACCGTTTCCAACTGGACAGTGAGTTCTGCGTCCACACCCATGAGCTGGCTATGATGCCGGCGCCGAACACAGCACACAATTCAAAGTAAACGTAAGTTAAGTTTGGTTTGTCTACTAATTTGCAGGAATGGACTTCGTTTGAGGGCTCGGATCCAGAGCTCGGATAGAGAGCAGTCGTCATATTCAGAGTACAACTAGTGTTGGAAGAGATGAACAGAAAAATTGTGTCAAAGAATTGAATTCTATTTGAGCTATGAATGGAAAGTATTTTTGAGAGAAATAATTGCCAATTAATCACATAATGTAATCGTTTAGTGATTTCTTCCAATGAGACGAATGCGTGAACTCATAGATATGGGAGACGTAAGTGATTAGGATTGCGATTACGGCGAACAATACGAAGAGGGCTGCAAATGAATGCAACAAATGGTTATATTAATGGTTCAATCAGTTCATCAATATTTGCAAATCAGATCCGAACCTATTCTGATGATCATGTGCTCAACTTTTTTGCTTTTATTTCGATTCAAATTGTTTTGGGATTTGTTTATGAGTTTAACTCTAATCAAAGTATACATCGCTTTAAACATATAATAGCAGCCAATGACGAGCGACACAGTTGTCGGCACCAAAACAAAGCCGATTCGCATCACAGGCTTAAGCACTCCAACGAAACATATGCCTCGAAGAGAGTCGCCGTCGACCTCAACATTGGGTGAGAATTGATGTCAAATGAGTTATAAGTTTCTGAATTTAACGATTGAATACCTCTCCGAAGGCCAGTATAGTAATGGACAGCATTAGAGGTACACTCCATGCCGTCAAATGGAAATATGCGACCTTAGAGTTGACGGAATCCCTGTTCGACGAGGAACTGGTCTGATAGGTCAGTTGCCAGGCATAGGCCAGATTGACGAACCATACGAGTGCTGCCATTGAGAAGTAGTAAATGAGCAGAAAAACGGACAGACAGTAGAAGTTTTCGGGAGAATTGCCCGGCTCTCCAAAACGGCTGGTGTTGTCGGGCCGGCAGACAATTTCTGAATGACCTTTGGTCAGCACCGACTGCCAGAGCCAACCGAAGTCTGCGATCATAAAACACATATTCAGGTAGAATATAATGACCGGCGGATAGACATTGGATGAGCGCCAGTCGATTATGAACGTGAACACTGAGAACATTGTGGCCACCAAACTGATCCCTGCGCCGTACCAGACGAACACATGCACCTTCTTGTGCGCTTCCTCTGTGTAGATAGGATTGTGGCACTGGAGGGCACAGCTATCTATTCCCGGATACCATAGATTTTGTTCATCAGTGCTGACCAGAGGTGCCGTGCATTTGGCACCGATAGCTGTGGCCGTTGTGTTGAACTTGAGATCTGTGTATTCGTTATAACATTTGGTGGGAAACAGTGTTGTGTTGTCGCAGCGCAGGAACTCAGGCCAGTCGTAGTGCTCGTCCAGGAGCCGACAGGGATGGCGTAAGTTCCGGCACATCTCATAAGTGGGCAGCGATACCCGATTCAACTCGTTGTCACAGCGCGGGAAGAATGTGGCGCACAGTACCGACTGGAGGACCCGCCAGCACTGGGGGATGCCCTGCAGGCCTTTCCATTTGCTCAGGTAGTAATGGATTTCAAGTTCGGGCGCATTCTCTAACACATTACTTGTGGTGTATTTGTACGGAAGCGTTACGTCTAAGCACTGGGATGTGTTCAATGGCCGGCACTTGGACTGACGGTAACAATGGTCAGGACTGGGGGTGAGGGCTAAGGGGTATAAACCCTGATTGTATGACTGGTGACCACTCCTATCGGCGATTATGATTACGCATTGAATTGAGTTTATTATTATTATTAGTATTGAAACAATTATTATATTATTTAACATTTTTCTTCTCTAATCCTTACTATAGAGTCAGTCGTCGGACAAATTGGAAATTAATTATAAAAAACTTTTTGAATGTTTTCTATTCATTAATGAAATTGTTTGGTTTCCATACCTATCGTAAAGAACCAAAACTTTTGTTCTCACGAATCAAAACATTATTCTTAAAAAGTTTTGAAAACTTTTGATTCAATCAATTAATTATATAATTATATAAATTATTTAAAAATTATTTATTTGTATTCATTTTAATTGAAGTTATCTTAAGAACATTTTCTTGTTTTTGTTTTTATAACTATTTTTCTGACAAAAACATTGGTATCAATGGATTTGAACCATAATATACATAGTTTGGAGCCATAGTTAAAGAGGAATTCCTACGAACGCTCAGTAATGCCAGTGCTCTGAAGAGCGCAAACCAATTCATCCAATGCCTGTCTGTCACGTGAAGACCACACACAGACCTAACCAGTTGTTTGACTATTTATACCCCAAACCTGTGTTTTAGTGCTTACTCTGTCCTCTCGTAGTCCACAAACTGAAGGATATCTTCTTTTTCTCTAATTCTCTGTCTTTTCTATAATGACTGCTATTTAACAGACATTCACTTCAATACTATGGGAGGAATGGATTGGCTTTTGGTTTACTTTGGGTTACTTTTGGTAAAGAGTAGAAAGAGTATGGGAATGGCAGTAGTGTTGTTGTCCAGACTTTATTTGATATAACGTTTGTTTATTTGCGACCAGAGTTTCAGTTCTTTTCATTCACTCTTTTTATCAAAATCAGTGCTAAAGTGAATCTCATTATAAGAGTGACTCAAACAGTGAAACAATTTAAACATTGAGTACTTTATTATAACTGCGCTAATAATGATAGTCTGGACAACTAAACTATAAAACATACCATGGCTATTTTGTCGATCACGACTTAATTTATGTTCAAATATACACCCGTCCAAAGAAAGGAGGAACACACTCAAACGCATCTGGAGCCTAAACCAGATGAAAAAATTTAATAAAAATTTCAATTTTTCTAAAGCTACTAATAAAGAATTTTTTCACCAAGCGATTTTTTAATGGCGCAGCACTGGTAGC
>JAQIWA010002571.1:0-12931 GCA_034693305.1 Eueremaeus valkanovi | reverse complement strand
ATAGAAAAGTCAATATTTTAGCTTTTTCAAATCTAGCGCCTTGAATTGTGCAAGGATTTTTTTCATATATAATTTTTTTCAAACCCCCACTTTCCCTCTTTCAAATAAGACCAGATTCAATATTGTACCCCCTGTAGTTTTTCTATGGCGCGCGATTTAATTGTTGCGCCAGACGTGACTCATACTGTATGACACTGTATATAGTTTTTTAAATAATAACACTTAGTGGAGAAAAAAGGAGAGTAGAATTAAATTTATTATTTTTAAAATTCAACTTTATGTATGCACTCTTATTTTTTAGATCGTTTTAAAATATATCTTGGTTATTTTTGATTATTTAGGACTATATTTAGCATTTACCAGAATATTTTGGCACAAAATGTGGAAAATATAGTAAATAAAGAAAAAGAGAAATCAATGCAAAGATAATTCTTATCTTATGGTTAGATCAGCACTAAAATGATGTACACAAACTATAATACAGTAATTGTACCCAAAATACGATAAACAATATAACAAAATTCTGTGCTGGCTGTTTATCACCAGTTAATTCTAAAATATTAGATAAGCGATTAAAACATATTATTTTTTAAAAAAGCCTAGCTCAAACAAATCTGTTCCTGGTATGCATACCATAATTAATTGTTAACAGGTTTCCTGCATATATGTGATCTTGAGCATATGCACATGGACCTAAATAATTTCCAAATTGCAAGTTTAAATTTATGCTTTTGAAAATTATTTATCGCCCATGCACTCTATTTCTTCATGTGCATGTCGAGTTTAATGACAAAGGTCAATTATTATTTTGAGAAATCTTATCAATTTAAAATTTTAATCAAATTCTTTTTCAAACATAATTTTGCATGATAACTAATGAATTCAAAATAAAGGAATTTTTATATTTATTCTTAATAGCATTAATATAGAAATTAATTTCAATATAGCTTGTTCAATTCAAAAATGTTTCAAACTATAACAAAGCAAATACTAAGAATTACTATAAGCTTGGATGATTTTTTGTACACTTATATAAACTGTAATTTTATAATTAATATAAATTATGCTGATCATATATAGTTCCCTTGATAACATATTGGTTGTGAAGTCAGTTAGATTTTATTTTTGAACTATGCAAATAATAAAATAGTTCAACCTTGTGCATCTCTATTTTTTCCCCAAATAATATTTAATTATATATTTATTTAATAATTAAAATTGAGGCCAAACTCGTGTATTACTAGTTAATCGATAAAAACTTATATTTTTTTAAGAAAAAAAAGCATAACTCAAATGATCTGATGAATAGACCGGTGGTTCTGAAGCCAAGAACTGTTTCAAAACAATTTTCTTTATTGATTTCAAAAAAATGATTATTTGGAAATTATAATAAAGTTGATTTCTTCCACCAAAATTTATCATGATGATTTTTCTAATTAACTCGACAATATAATTAAATAACTACTTTACAGTTTGTACTTATAGCTAAGTTTATAGGTAAGTTTATAGCTATAAATCAATATAACCAGGTTAGAAAATAAAATAAAAATATATTCTCGTTCAAAATAATCTAGTTCAAATAAATTTAAGGCAAAATTACTCTTTGGTATTCGGTATTTGTGCATTGATCAAAGAAAAAATTCAAACTGTCACAATTTACACTTAATAGATAAATAAGAAATAGAATATATTTTTTCAATCAATTGTGTCTTTTTGGAGCATGAGAGTTAGGTATTCTTTTATTAATGTTTAAAATGTAACTTCATCATGCACAATTATTATTTAATCTGTTATAATTTTAGCTTGGTTATTTTTTTTGATAATAAGAAAATAAAGGCTAAATATATATTTCTTGGCTCAAAACACATTCACAATAAAAGTAGTGCTGAATTTAGATTTTGGCACAGATGCTATTTCCAAATTTGTACCTGATAATAATAAAATACGTTTTTCAAAAAAAAGTATTTTGTCAATTAAAAATATTATTATTCGTGATCATTTTTCCTAGCAACATCTAGGTTTCTTTTGTCTCCTCTTATAAACTGTAATTATATAATTAATAAAAATAATACTGATCATAAATTCTTCTATTGATATAATATTGGTTAGTAGGTTCACTTAATTTTATTCCTATCTCATTTTTCAATTAGTTTGACCGTGTTAATCTTTTTTTAATTCAAAATTTGTTGATAATTAAAATTGAGGCCAAACTCTTGCTTTAGTCCATTAAAAAAAAGCTTATTTTTTTAGAAAAAATTAAAATTTATCCAAATCTGTTCCTGGGTGTAATAATTATTTGGAAAAAAATATCTAACTTTTAATCAAGCTTCTATTATTTACACTTGAATTTAAATATATGCATGTTAAGTTTGAAACAAACTGTAATTTATTAATTAATACTTACCTAATTCATTGAAAATTCCAAATCAATTCTTAAATATGGACGAAGTAGAAATACATAAATTTTTATTCGTGATAATTTTAAAATATAAGGCAAATTTGTAGCATTACAACACTAGGTATGATGAATGATTAAATATGCTATTATAGTCTTTCTCACCGAAAAAGGGTTTGCATTGAGAAAGCTTTAAAAATGACTCTTTTTCTGACAGCACGACTGTACAATTCAACTATGTTTTCAAACATTACTGAAGAAAGTTTTAATATGAATTGTGCTGGGCTTGTGTGGCCTGCGTTTAGAAACTGTAAATGAGTAATTATTCAAAAATGTACTGGTAATATTTAAGGAAATTGATAAACTATTGGTGAAAAAGTACATTCATTTCATAATTCATTTCATCTTGCACATAATTTTTTTTATTAATTAAAATTAAGGCTAAATACGTGTTTCTGTCCAAATATTTTCTAATTCATCTTGATCCTATCATTTAAAATTATCCAATTTATAACAAATCTAATGAAGTAAAAATTTGAAATTAATTTTTAATTATGGAAGATATTTCTGAACATCTTTGTTTCAAACATAGTTTTGCATGCTGACTAGTATTTTCAGAATGATTGAATTTTGCCCTGCTTAAATATATACAAAACTGTAACTTTATAATTATTAAAAATTATAATGATCTTATTATATGCTCTTGTTTAACTATTCGGTCCCTGTCGTTCTTTTATTTTTTAATGCAATAATATAATTTAATCTTGCACATCTTTATTTTTATACAAAAACATATTCAAATATAATTTCTTAAATATTAAAATTGATGCCAAACTCGTGTATTAGTAAATAAAAAAACTTTCTTAAGAAAAAATTAATTCATAAATGTGACGAAAAGACCTGTATTGTTAAATTTTTATTTTGACACTGATACTTTTTTAAATATTCGCAACAATTCAAAAATATTTACAAACTAAACAGAATCAAATTTTACTATGAAACGAGCTTGGATGATTTTTTTTACTTTAATATAAAAGCAGTAATTTTATAATTAATATAAATTATGCTGAACATATTTATTCCTATTGGTAATAATTGGGTGCGAAAGGCAATAGGATTTTGTTTTTAAGTTATGCAAATAAATAGCACAAACTAGCACATTTTATTCGAAAATATGTTTAATTATATTTTTTTAATAATTAAAATTGAGACTAAACTCGTGTATTAGTCGATAAAAACTTATTCTAAATAACTAGGAAGATTATAGATACATTAACCAAGAAGATTAGTTAGATATCTTTAATGTTGAATGAAATTTATTTATTTCAAACCTAGCTTACTTTTATTTTGAAAAAAAAATAATAACAACATATAATATAAAACTCCTTGTTTTTCCAGTTAAAGTAATAATAATATTTATAATAAACTCCAAAATTTATTTCTGTGAATAATTTACAGTTTGTATTGAAATTTATTCTTGTTAGTTTATAGCAAGCCTTACAGAAAGATAGAAATTGAGCTTGAATATAATCTTGTAATTTATAAGTTCAGCGGAAAAACTTACAGAGAGTACAGAAAATAAATATCAATTCTATCTTGGTATTTAATCATTAACTTTTATCATGCTGGAACTTTACAACTGTAAAAATTCTACTGAACCAGAAGACATTCACCAAGAATATAAATTAACCAATTCTGGTCGAATTTTTGTTAATCATGATAATAAAGGATAAATCGAGATGGGTAAAAATCAAAATGTGCTGATGGGCACATCTTGGGCAAAAATAAACTCAGTGGGTTTTTATCCCAATAATAATAATAATATGTTTTATAATAAACTTCAAAATATATTTCTGTACATAATTTACAGTTTGTACTTATGGTTATATTATAGTTGTATTGCTTTAGAGTCCAAATCTTTTCATAAACTGACAAAATGATATATCAATTAATCTGTGTTAAAATCTATTCATAGAAAGCTACAGATAAGACATGGCTAATGAAATGATGTTTGAGTGCAAATTATTTAATTAATATAGAATTGAAATTAATAATACAAATGAGTTGACTCACAAGAAAATACTCAAATTATTGGGTAGTTTGAAAAATACTACAAAATCAGACGGTTTTCTGAGATATAATTGATCTTGAGTAAAGAAATACATTGTTTATAATTTATTCCTGAACTGCAATATTTATCTGAAAAAATTCTGTTAAATTAGCATGATTATAAAAATATTGATTAAAAGTTCAATTGTATATAATTATTATTCAATTATTTATTTTAATGCTTGCTGGATTATTGATTTGAAAAAATGTAAATTTTTTTTTGTAAATTAGAATACGTTTCATTTCTAGTTCCAGAAATGATCATGATAATTTTTCTAATAAGCACGCAAATATAATTCTTTAACTACTTTACAGTTTGTACTCATTATTTTAAGTTTATAGCTATAATTTAATATAACCATGTTTGAAAATAAAATATAAATATAATCTCGTTCAATTAAATTCAAAGCGATATAACTTGATATTTAATCATTCTATCATATCATATTAATAATAGTTTGTTTTACAATTCAACTGATAAAATTCTTATGAACCAGCAAGAATATAAATACAGTGAACTCTCGATAAATTCACATTTTGGGACCGGATTTTTTGCTAGGTGAAATTAGAGAATGTGAAAATATAGAAATACAAAATGGCGGATTTGTATAATTTCAAACCCTAAGGGCACATTTGAAGATGAACGAAGGTCAAGAATGTAGTTTAAACTGGGTTTACCCGATGAATGTTCAGAATCAAATCCAATTTAATAACTTGAAATATAATTTATTATTAGCTAATTCAAAAATAACTGGATTAAGTGAGAATTATTTCACATTTTAGCACATGTTTCATATCAAAAGTTCAAATGTGAAATTATAGAAAGTGCTCACTATTATAACTGTATGTAATGGGGATCTAAACTTGTGTGAAAGTGAAAATATAGAAATGTGAAATTAGTCCTATACTTTAACATTGGTCCCAATTTTGGGGATCAAAACCAGTGTGAAATAATAGAATTGTGAAAATATAGAATGTGAATTTATGGAGGGATCTCTGTATATTCACCAAGAAAAATTATTAAAAATATTTAATGCTGAATGAGCTTTATTTTTTTAAACCTGGCATAATTTTATTTTGAAAAAATAATAACAAAATATAACATAATACCAATTGATTTCTTTCCAATAAAAATTATAATAATTTTTATAATAACCTCCAAAATATAGTTTTCAAAATAATTTACAGTTTTTATTGTAATTTATTCTTGTTAATTTATAGCAAGTTATACAGATAGATAGAAAATGAAGATAAATAAATTTATCAATTCTATCTTAGTATTTAATAATTAACTTTTATCATGCAAGATTCTTAGAACTTAGAAATTTCAAACATGCAAAAATGCTACTGAACCAGAAGACATTCACCAAGAAGATAAATTAACCATTGCAGGTCGAATATTTTTTCATCATGAAAATAAAAAATAAATCGAGACTAATAAGGGATATAAATGAAAATGGGCTGATGAGTACATCTTGGGGAAAAAATATTATTTCCATTGGCTATCATTAATAATAATAATAAATTTTATAATAAACTTCAAAATATAGTTCTGTTACTAATATACAGTTTGTAGTTATGGTTAGTTTATATTTGTATTGCTTTAGAGTCCAAAACTTTTCACAAAGTGACAAGATATTTTCATTATTAATCTGAGTAAAAATAAGACATTACTAATTAAATGAGGTTTGAGTGCGAATAATATTAATATAGAAATGGCTAATGAATACAATTGAGTTGACTCATGAAAAATAATCTAATTATTAGTCAGTTTGAAAATAATATGAAATAAGTTATAATTAGATTTCTTGGATATAATTGATCTCGAGTAAAAAAAATCATATGCGTTAAGCATAAATTACACCTTGCTTTTTATAATTATAATTCTTTCCTGGACTGCAATATTTTAAGCAATTTAATTCTGTTAAATAAGCATGATTATAAAAATATTATTAATTAATTATGTTTATTTAATTTAATTTTTGCTAGATTATTGATTTGAAAAAATATAATAATTCTTTGGAAATTTTAATAAAGTTGAATTCTGCCACCAAAAATTTATCATCATGATTTTTCTGATAAACTCGCATATATAATTCATTAACTACTTTACAGTTTGTACTTATAGCTAAGTTTATAGTCTTAAAGATAGGTTTATAGCTATAATTTAATCTAACAAGGTTAGAAAATAAAATGGAAAAATAATCTCGTTCAAAATAATCTTGTAAAAATAAATTCAAAGCGATATTACTCTAAATAAAAAGAAAAAAATAAAAGGAATAACAAAAATAAGTGAAAATATTTGAAATTCTAACCAACTCTTGAATTCTTGATCATATTTTTTTAACGAATATCTCACTGAAAAACATATTCGATATCACAAATAAATTCTTCGTTTTCAGCATTTTTTCTTTTTTTTCTAATAAAATAGAAAAAATTTTCCTTTAAAAACAAAACACAGAATAAAAATAAAGTTAAATGATTTGAACGTTTGAAATATGAAAGTTTATATTATTTTATTAGAATAATTAAGGCAAATATTTTTAGATAGATGATTTAAAAGTGAAATTTTAAAAAAAAAGTTAATTACAAGTAACCAGTACATGCGATATCATATGTATCCCATTTACATAATAACCAGAATAATATTTGAATTAGTTATTCACTTCAATAATAATTTTACAGTTCGTACACAAATTAGTGAACTGTTGTCACAGAAAAAAAGGTTAAAAACTAATGTTTAGAATAAGTTTATATTATTTTATAAGAATATTCAATGAATTGAATTTACAAGTAAATTATTTAAACTGGATAGTTCAGAAGCAGAATTTTGAAAAAAATTATAAATGCAACAAGCAAAAAAACCTAGTCATTTTCTTAAACAATTTCATAATAACCAGAATACTATTTAAATTATTAATTTATTGCAATAAATATTTTACAGTCCGTTATATGAGTTGAACAGTACTGACAATCGGATTAACACTGATTTGGTCTACAATTGCCTATAATTTACTTAATATGCGAATCGATTTACCATTCATTGTGAGACGAATGACAGCACCGGTTGAATGGCTTGTCTTGCGGTCAACTAATGAAAGCCAAACAAATGATATGACAAACGATGGACTCATTAACAGAACTGATAACTCGTTTGAAGTACTTATTCTTCTAATCGATAAACTAATGTTTGGATTATATATTTTAAACATTATTTCAATGCGTTTTTAAAATTATTTCTTAAATAAAAAATTTAATAATTGTTTAAATTATTTGTGTTTAATTAATATTAAAATAAACTTGCGCATCTTTTGTTTACATATTTTTCATATCAAATATTAGCGAAATATTTCATAGAAAAAAAAAATTTCAGTTTAACTCAAAAAATAATTCTATTTATTATTTCAGAAATATTTTCAAAATTATTAGAGATAATCTTGTCAAGTACCAAAAGAATATTGTTCTTGATAAGTTATTCCTCATCCTCACTTCCCCATATTATCATATTTACAATAATTATTTGAATGAATAATATTTTCTAATTATTATTTTACAGTTCGTACACATATTAGTGAACTGCAGTCACAAACAAAAAAAATGGTTAAAATTCTGTTTTTTAGAATAAATTCATTATTTAATTCGAATAATCAAGGCAAAGAATAAACTAGTAAATATTTTTAACTAGATGGTGTATAAGTGAAATTGTTAAAAAAAATTAAATTACAAATGTAACCATTATATATTCCTACTCGTTAATATAATTATTACCAATTTCATAATAACCAGAATACTATTTCCATTAGTAATTCATTGAAATAATAATTCTACAGTTCGTACACATATTAGTGAACTGAAGTCACAGAAAAAAAGGTTAAAAACTAATATTTAAAATAAGTTTATATTATTTTATAATAATATTCAATGAATTGAATTAATGTTGGACTGAATAGCAGAACTGATAACTCGTTTGAAGTATTTATTCTACTAATCGATAAACTAATGTTCGGATTATATTTTATTGTTATTATTTCATTACATCTCTAAATCATAAAATCTTGATTATGATCTGAACTAGCTATTAATAGTAATAATCCTCAAACATTGTGTGCCACGTCTGGCGCTACAATTGAATCGCGCGCCACAGAAAAACTACAGGGGGTACAATATTGAAGCTGGGCTTATTTTAAAGAGAAATAGTGGGGGTTTGATTAAAATTATATATAGAAAATGTCCTTCAACAATTCTTCCCAATAGAAGTAATAATAATTTTTATAATAAACTCCAAAATATAGTTCTCTAAATAATTTACAGTTTGTATTGAAATTTATTCTTGTTAGTTTATAGCAAGCTTAACAGAAAGATGGAAATTGTGCTTGAATATAATCTTGTAATTTATGAGTTCAGCGGAGAAACTTACAAACAGTACAGAAAATAAATATCAATTTTATCTTGGTATTTTATCATTAACTTTAATATGCTAGATTATCTTTGAATTTTACATCTGCAAAAATTCTACTGAACAATAAGACATTCACCAAGAAGATAAATTAATAATTGCAGGTGGAATTTTTGTTCATCATGAAAATAAAGGATAAATCGAGACTAGTCATGGGTAAAAATCAAGATGTGCTGATGGGCACATCTTGGGTAGAAAATAAACTTTATTGGTTTTTTTACCAATAATTATATTACCGTAATAAATTTTATAATAAACTTTAAAATATAGTTCTGTAAATAATTTACAGTTTGTACTTATGGTTAGTTTATTAGTGTATTGCTTTATAGTCCAAAGCTGTTCATATACTGACAAAATGATTTCACTATTTAAAATGTATGAAAAATAAGACATTACTAATAAAATAAGGTTTGAGTGCAAATGATTATATAATTAATATAGAAATGAAAAAATGATGCAATTGAGTTAACTCACAAAAAATGCTCTAATTATTAGTTAGTTTGAAAACAATAAAGTAGTTTTAAATTTAGATTTTGGCACAGATGCTATTTCCAAATCTGTGCCTTCTAATAATATATTTGACAAGAAATTCTATCTTGCTCCTATTTTTTTTTAAAAAATACTCTTATTTATTTGTAAACTGAAAGAGCTAGGTTTTTGTCTGCTTATATAAACTGTAATTATTAAATTAATACTATGTAGATGATTATGGAATTGTACCTTGCACATTTTTATTTTAATCCAAGATAATTTTGAATAATTTTTTAAATAATTAAAATTGTAGCAAAACTTTTGTTTTGATCTAATCTGATCATGTACATAATTATGTAATCAACACAGGGTGGAAAACGGTAAAGCCTAGAAGTGTATAGCAGTCTGGCGTCAACAGAAGAAATAAAATATGCAGAAATAAAATGAAAGCTAAATCATAGGACAACAAGATTTAACAATAAAAACCTTGAGAAATATTTCAGCCCCCTTTTTCTTCTGATGACGCCAGACTGCTATACACTGCTAGGCTGAGCCGTTTTCTACCGTCTGGTAGTTAACGAAAAATATATCTTCATTTCAATCCTTATTTCCACTTGGTTTTGAATTATATGCTTGTTCAGTTTTATGCAAACTGTAATTTATTAAATAAATCTAATTGATTTAAACTTTTTATCCAATTCTTAAATATGTACCGTAGATAGGTTAAAATCATTTTTGCATAATAAATTTTAAAATATAGGTAAAAGAATTTTAGCTTTACAACACCATTTTTAATATGACTACATATGATTAAAAATTAATAATCAGAGCCTCTCGAACACGGCGGCAAAGCGGTGCATATCAGGCTGGTGCGATCAATGCAAACACGTGAACACAACACTAACTCAATAGTCTGTTCGCATTCAAGTTCAAGTATGCGAATTCATATGGAAAGTTCAAAGTTCAAAAAAGTATTGGACTGAGTTTGAAATTTAACATGCTAACTATTGAGTTGATGTGTCAACTCCCCTGTGTTTGCACTGATCGCACCAGTCTGATATGCACCGCTTTGCCGCCGTGTTCGAGAGCCATGTGAACACAACACTATGTGCTCACACATATAAGCCCCCGTTTTTTCTTCTATTGGTACCAGACTGCCATAAGACGCTTTGCCGCTGTTCGAAAGGCTCTGTTAATAATTATATGTAAAGTCGGAAAAAAATCCTTGCATAGAAGTAGCATTTGAAAGACCCTTCTTTTTACAGTATGAGAGCTCGACTTTACAATTCAAAGTTTTAAAATATTATCGAAACATATTTTACTATGAATTGTGCTAGGTTCTTGTGGCTTGCATTATTAAACTGTAAATAAATAATTATTGTAAAGTATAGTGTTCATATTTCAGGGCTATTAATGGATCGGTTAAAGGAATATTATTTTTTTAACTATATAAAATCATATTTCATTCGACCTTGCACATCTTGGTGCAATGCTTTGTATAAATTGCAAATAATATTTTTCCATATTTAAAATTGAGGCTAAATTTTAGTTTCATTCAATAAAAACATACCGGTATATTTTCAAAGAAAAAATGCATAACAGATCGGACCATGATAAAAAGACATTGTTAAATTTACGTTTTCACACTGATGCTTTTTCCAAAAGTTGGCCTGGATATAAATTTGAATTATTGAATATAAATAAATATTTTGAAATTTTACCATAATCATCACAGTCTCCAAAACAGGGCACAAGATGGTCAATATTAGTCTGGTGCGATCAATACAAATACAGGGGAGTTGACACAACAACTCAATAGTTAGCCGGTTAACGTTCAAAGTATGCGCTTTCAAATGGAAAGTTTCAGTTCGAACAGTGCTTTTACAGCACATCTTTGAAATGCGTTTGAACGTTAACAGGCTAACTATTGAGTTGCTGTGTTAGCTCCCCTTTTTTGCAAATGATGACACCAGACTAATATTGACCATCTTGTGCCCTGTTTTGGAGACTGTGATAATCATTTTTCAAAAATTGAAATCCAACTACAGTACATCAAATGTGTTCAAAATTATAAGTATAGTGAAAGTATGCTTACATTAATAATATGAATAAAAATCATTTACGAGTTAAATATATGCTTGTTAAGTTTGATACAAACTGTAATTTATTAATTAAGACTTATCTAATTCATTGAAAATTTCAAATCAATTCTTAAATATTGACGAAGTATAGATACAAAAATTTTTATGCATGATAATTTTAAAATATAAGGTAAATTTCTAGCATTACAACACTAGGTATAGTCTGACTAATGATTAAATATGCTATAGTCTTGATAATCGAAAAAGGGTTTACATAGTGAAAACTTTAGAAATGACTCTTTTTCTGAGAGCACGACTTTACAATTCAACTATGTTTACAAACATCACAGAAGAAAATTTTATAATGAATTGTGCTGGGCTTTTGTGGCCTGCATTTAGAGACTGTAAATAAGTAATTATTTAAAAATGTACTGGTAATATTTAATGAAATTGATAAACTACTGGTGATGGATTACATTAATTTCATAATTCATTCCATCTTGGACATCTTTATCTTAATTTTTATTTTAATTTAAAATAATTTTTTTAATCGATTGATTCATACGAATGCAAAACAATTTAAATGCAATGAAAATAATTGTAACAAAAGTTATATAAGTTTTGCCGATTTGTATAGACATAAGAAAGGAATGCACTTTAAGGGCAATTTCTAAATCATATTGAAATGTTTGGTTATGATTGAGTAAATGTGCTCCATTAGTGTCATTATAAGCAGGCACATACTCTGTAAACACCACGGTGCCATTTGCTCATCGGAAAAGGCATCCAAACGTCTGTATCTTTTCAGAGAGACTGTACTTAAAGTCAATTTCATTATTATATTTGTCTTTCATTTTATATGAAATTAATTCGTGTCTTATATTCATTAGTAATCAATGTTTTAATCAATTAATTATTAGAATTGAAATAAAGTTTTAGTGAATTAATTGTAACGAATATAATATTTCATATCAATGGTGGCCGGACTCGTGAGCTCTAAGGGTGGGTTATGTGACTGAGATTTTGTTCAGGGTCGGGTCAGACCTAGACATATTGCACGGCTGCAACAAATGCATAAATAAGTTAATAATTAGAATAATTATAAAAATTAAATTCAATTTATTTGATTATATTGCTTGATCAGGGTAATTTGATTATGAATTATGTAGTTATAACAAATATTCTTGAATAGCACGCAATGACAGTGTAATGACCCTGAGCATCTACAAATTAAATACTTCGAAATATTAATGAATACACAAATAATTGATTAAATGATTTTTAGTTTCGCTAATCATTTGCATTAGACAATTCTTCGCCATATTTGCGATTCAATGAGTTTAACCAATAAGTCCTTAGCATTGGTGCCGAACCACAACCCGAACAGTCCTCCGCAATAACACAGATAATCAGTGAATA